>JBBPMA010000953.1:0-14885 GCA_038090075.1 Xanthoconium purpureum | reverse complement strand
TTTCGATCTCTGAACGACCCTTGGCGTAGCCCTCGGCAGTATCGAACATGTTGATGCCACTTTCATAGGCGACTTTGATGATTTCCTTGGATGCAGCGTATCGCGTCAGGCCACCTCACTAGTTTACGACGTTATCACTTCACCTTGACCGGGTCACCAAGGACGGTTCCTCCCAAAGTCAGCCCTACGACGCAGTCGATAAGACACCGTCGACCCCGGAAACGCGATCCACTCACATCCACCCAGCGAGAAGACAGGAACGCGCAGACCGCTAGGGCCGAGACGCCGGAATGGCATACCCTTGGGATCGAATTCGTATTTGACGGTTGACATGGTACTGTGACCACTCAGCAGACAGATGGTCGGTAAGGGAGTGGGGCTGACTGCTGAGTGCCGACACATCAAATTTTATTATATATGTACATCACAGGCTCCCGATCGAGCAAAGCTTGCATTGATAAGCAACGACGCATCGGTCCGACAGAGCCCGTCTCAACGAGGGGGTGCAGTGAAGAAATGCCACGACTGCACAAACAATTATAAGACGCGATACAGTGAGCCCCTCGGGGGCCGTGTCGGCAAAGATTATCTCCCAGAGCCATGTTATCGCTCGGCGCTTCATTTATAACGTGGGCATTCGGCCAATTATTCTATATGCGCAACGAGTGAGAGAAGGGCGCAAGGTAGATGCCACACCTCACCACTTGGACTCCCCGTGAAAATGCATCCGCGGCATGGAAATGGAGTATTGGTTTCACGGAGCTCCACATTCCCGTGTAATTTAAAGTTCAGGGATGATTTTGCAATCAAAGTTCGGGTAAATACGTCTGCGTGATATAACATCGGCGCTTATCGGCCAGTCACCTACTACGGCCCGGTCGAGATGTAACCTCATGGTAGCTCACAGACGACCCAACGGGTCGAGAGATGGACGGCCGAAAGTGGGCTGAACATCGATGAGGGAAGCTCATCCACAAAAATACCGTACTACGTACCGGTCGTGCGGGCTTGTTCTCCAGAATGGCCTCGATCTTGTCCAGGATCTTCGGTGTCAACTTGGGAATGACCTCAAGAGCCTTCAAATTGTCGAGAACCTGTTCCAGTCTGGACGCGCCAAGAATGACGGTACTGGTGTTGGGATTCTTTGCGACCCACGCCAAAGCTAGGTGAGTGACGGAACAACCGAGCTCTGTCCGTTCGTGTTGAGAGTGGTGGACAAGAATACTATTTTAGTGAACTTACCCTGTTCAGCAAGTGTGGAGAGTTCTTGTACTTTTCTGACTTTCGTGAGACCCTCTTCACGTTGGAGACTGTCGACTGTCGCCCTGAAGAATTTCGAATGCGTCGCGAACCGAGTACCTTCGGGGATACCATTGTTGTACTGTGAGATAAGGTTATGAATATCTCTACTTCTTCTACTCCATTTGAACCATACCTTCCCAGTTAGCAGACCACTCGCGAGAGCCGAGAAAACGGTTGTGCCGAGTTCGTACTTGCTGTAAAGTGGGCTAATTCAAGTTGTGAGCGGGTATTCCCATGCACGACAATGCCTCCGTACTGGTACTCCTTCTCTGGACGCTCGCGGTGGAACATGCTATAATAGATGTTGGCGAAGCGTTGTAAGCCAAGTGAAAAAACGACATACTTGTGCTGACATTGTTCAGCGATCGGGGGTTGTAGACCAAGTCTGGTGGCAACATCTGTGCATCGAGTGAGCTTGCAACACCACTTTTAGTGCATCACACTTGCGGTGAGCCTCCTCGATCTCGTACGCCGACCATTCAGACGTTGCCCAGTAGTGAGCCTAGCAAGTACAGTTGGTTCAGCGTTCGTAGTTGGGAACCGGAAAAGTGTACCCAGCCCTTCTCAATTACCCAGTTGAATGCTCGAACGGTTTCTTCCATGGGAACTGTTGACGAACGTCATCGTCACCCATCGTTTCAAATGACAGCAATTACCCTTACCTGATACATCCGGACGGTGAGCAAAGATAACATCAACATAGTCAAGACCAAGGCGTTCCAAAGACTCCTTTGTTCCCTCGATGATGCTGCGAGAACATGAGTTGAGGGGAAGATCACGTATCACAACATACTGTTTCCTCGAGAGACCACCATCGTTCGGGCCATTGCGCAGACCCCAGAACAATTTCGTAGTGATGATCAGGTCTGTACGACGAAGACCGAGTTCCTTGATGACGCGTCCCCTAGTCGTCGTTCAGACAACCCTTGCACGGTGCAACCCAGGTGGTTCCGGCTCACATTTCTTCTTCAGATTTGCCTTTGGCGTATGCTTCCGCGGTATCAAACATGTTGATACCGTTCTCAAAGGCGACTTTGATGATGTCCTAGTAGGACGCGCCATTACGAACGGACGACGATAGCAAAAGCGCATGACACACCTTGACCGGGTCACCGGTAACGGTCCCTCCAAGAGTGAGCCCTGGATTGGAAGAACATCACTATCAGCGCGCCATCTGCCACGGTCCTCATATCAAGCCATACAGCCACCAAGAGAGAACAAGGGAACTCGAAGACCGCTCGAACCAAGCCTTCGGAAAGGCATGTTCTTGGGATTGAATTCGAGTTTGACGACGGGCATGGTTAACGCGAACGTGAAACTGAATCTGTGAGCGTACTATATGATCAGGTCGTTAGGGTACGTCCGATTGAGACACCGCCCGTCGTCGTTGGCATGGTCTCCTATTATATATAAGCCGGTGCTCAGGCTGTACGGTGTGAAGATGCGCCAAAGCCCGCCCGGGCCGATTGTGATACTACACTCGTTATCGTGGGGTCGTGATTATTGATCAGCTGCTGCACGTGAGTGTGGATGCATGGAGGTTCAAAAATATGCGAGGATCCCAGGCTTGTCGAGTTAGGTTATCGGGCGTATTCCCTTGAGACACGGAATGTTTGTCCGAAGGACCTGTAGGGAGTTGCAACAGTCCTCGTCGAAGGCGCTTGCGATACGCCGACACAGTTTTGTTTGGCTACAAGTCGAGCAAAACTGAAAGCAACAAGTAGTAGTCAGGAAGGATGAGAAGAATTATTCATGCACGTGAGCACTGAATCATTCCTAGGAGGCCCGGGTAAGTTGTCACGGTAAATCACATCGAAGTCACTCTCAACCTCAACACCGACTCAACAGTGTGGGGCACACTAGGTTTGCGAAACGTACATTGATTCTGAATATTAGATAATAGATGATATGACGAGGATGTGCAAGAAATGATGGAGAAACCTGCAAGTAGGCCGAGATGCGAAGTAAAGTAAGAAAAGTGGCAAGGAGAGTGTGTGGAGGGGAGATGCTACCAAACTTTCTATGTTACAATAATCAAAACGTTCAAGAGCTAGGCATGAATTTAAAATGGCGTCACGGTATTCAACGGAAAACGAAAAATTTCCATTTGAACAGGTATATTCATAACGCACACGAGCGAGGCAGACCCTTCGACATTCATACGAGAGAAGGGTATTTCTCGGACTCCCTGTCTGAGCTGTCTCGGTCCATAGAGTTGTAGTGTCCATCTCGCTCGAATGCGGTAATAGTTTGCGTGTCGTTTGGCAATGTTTCAATATCACAATCCCGATCAATCTGCGAAACAATGGTGGTCTCAACGTTGACATTAAGTGGCATCTAAAGGATCGTTAGGATAAAAGACTACAACAACGAAAACCTGGATGCGTACGCTTTTCTGTGTCATCGATGGGCCGAGCATGCGGTTCTGTTTGAAAACGTTAAGACATGAGTAAATCACTGCAGATCATACGGGACAATCTCGACGACCCACATACCGAGAAATGACTCTTGTTTATGGGGCTGGGCGGAGCAAAGATGTTGTTCTGGTCTCGCTCGCTCGAGTTGTTCGGGCGATCGGATTTGAAGCGCTTGCGCATGTTTAGTCTAGAAAGAGTTGGATGAGCTGAGATAATTTGCTTTGCGGACAAGCATACGTAGCGAGGAGCGAGTTAGCGTATACTGTGCTTGGCGTTAAGTTCATTCGTTGGCAAACAAATTTCGATACATACGTTTGGCGATAGCAAAGTGCATCCCGAGGAAAATCAAGTTATGACGCATGATAAGCCACTGAGACGTATCAATGTCAACTTAGGGAAATCCAATAAGAATGGGCAAACGAACACAGATCAACGAGGCTATTGTCACGAGACTATGGTAATGAGGTTGGTCAGGTTGGTCGAATTAGGTCATTCGCATAAACTTACCAAGTGAAGCCACCAGTTTCCAAAGTGTATAAAATCAAACCGTTGATGATATGATTCATGCTGGAGGAAGAGTTATCAGAAGTTATTGGCACGAGCAACAGTCTTGTTTTACTTGGCAAATCCAGTCTTCCTGCTTCCAAGGAAGATAACCATGACCGTGGTGATGATGACCTCGACCGAGGCAGAGAGTGTAACACCCATCGTGAACACCCACTAAAGAATCTCTTGAGCAAATAAAATTATTGATGACACGATGCAAGGCTCTCACCGAAGGGTATGGTTTGATGAAGAGAGAGTATCGCTTCAACCGGATACTGAACAGGTATTAGAAGACAAGAGGTTGATATCGTCAAGACATGACCTACATTTCACCCGTCGATACTATACGGTACCAAGGAATATGAAATCAACAAACTATCGGTTGAAGGTGAAATACCTACCACAAGCAGAGACTAGGTAAAATGTTAGCGAGCAGCTCATGAGCACTCAAACTAGTTACTCACAAAGACGAAGGAATGCCAAGAACACCTAGGACAATACCTTGTTACACACAGTGCATGGATAGTAACAATACACGTACCACAGGGGCGGCGATGTACCATTTCTTCGTTACTGTGAACACATTAATAATTTGAGGAACTTATCAGACGATTTCTTACACATCCGAATCCTGTTGGCGAAGAAGCTACGATAAAATGAGTTTTTCAGTATTATTGAGGTCAAACTCAAGAGAAAAGAGCTCAGCTGACCAGTGAACCATAAACGTAACCAAAGCAGTTACAGCCACCGAAAGCTATGAGGAATGGCTGAGTTGACACTTTACTCTGAAAACTCGATACATACTCCAAGTGCACTGCGAGCAAATGAGTACCAATTATAACCAGGGCAATGTATTATGACTTACGATGGAATTTCGTCCATTCTTTCTGGTTGATTGAACTTCACGATGACCGATTCCCAGACCGCGGTGATGATGCAGACAGTGTGCATCATGTCAAATGCCCAAACCGCGAAAACCTTGAGGCCTTGTCAGTGAAGTCGTCTTCGAAAACGAAGGAGATAGACACACCAAGGCCTTTGTCCACGCGAAGTCACCGGGGTATAGTTTATAGTACAGAACGCTTTGTACGAAGACAATACCAGTCAGACTACACTTTCGTCAGTACAACGGTAGTTGTGGGATAATGAAACCTTACCCGCAACCAAAGCAGGTACCGAGTACCATTGCACCATATACCGTTGCGACAGTAGTCACGTCACCGGAGAAGGGCATCTTGGGGACGCGGAGAAAGGGCGAATAAAACGAGAGGACGTGAACGCAGAAGGATCACTGAGGAAAGGTTGAACTTGGTTGGGGCGAGCTTTTTGTACGTTATTTGTCCTCATTGACACCAGATCTAGGGTTTGGGTGGTCCAGAGGGCAATTGTTGGGTGTTCCGTTATGTTTTCATAATTTCGGACGGGTCGAGTATCGCGTCTTTCGGTTTCAATAGCGAACCGAGCGCCGGTTAATAAGTACCACACAGAATCGATCTTGTCCCCGCCCGCTGCCGCTGAAAACAAAAACATGAGGTGATCGGAGGAATGAATGATTACGACAAGATGAAGGGCATGACAGCGTTTGCTGTCATCAGAACGTCTGGCCTTGAGAAGGCGATTGAATGTTCTCCGCTATTACGGCACGCTTGCCGCACCGTGGTCTGGAGTTCCGAATAACGCGGGAATGTGATTTGTGCCCCAAGCAGCCCAAGGCTGTCAGAACAATCTTGCATCGCTGGGAGTGTGTGGCACATGGTTGTCGGACCATGAACGAAATTTGAAAGTTGACATCTCGACATTGAATTCGGTGATTCAATATGTACTTGTGTTTCGCGGTCGTCGGATAGTCACGACTCGAACAACGCTCTTTTTGCAAGAATTCCGAGGAATATGTTCAAGTTAAACTTAGAGAGGCACGGCCAGAGTCCATCGTTACATAACATAGATACATACTGTAGTTTCGATGATCAACAGATCCCCAGGTGCTTTGAATCCCAACCGGAGTGGGGTATGGTACAACATACCGCATTCTGGAATGGCAAGCACCCGACAAGCAGAGACACATTGCATGGTTCCCGAAGTCAGCATCAACGCCACGGATTGTAGCTCCATTCTTCTTGAAGCATTACTGAAAGGTGCCTTCATTTCCTTTTGTCATGGCATATTGATTTTCGAACACTTCCATTCTGATGCGGAACTGAAGTCCACACACTGGATCCGAAGCACTTTGGATAACGGCGAAGAGAAGTCGTAGACCACTGTATCAGTCTCGGAGCTGGTGAGAGCAGACTGTCAGGGCTCGTAGACAGCGTGCCAGCGGAAACGATCGGAAAATCCTTGTTTTCGAGCGGGCGACGACCCTTTGGTCGGGTTTACATGACAGGTCAGGGTTGCAAACGCTGTTAATGAACACAATTATACCAAATCCGATTTCGCAGTTTGAGCGTCGCTGGATGGAGCAATTGCGTGAACGCCAGGCCGAGTACCATGTGCAGTTGTTACACGATGCCACCTATGAGCATGCCCGCTTCAAAAAGAATGGGGAATCAAGCAACTTGCTGCGTTACCGCCAAGTTTTGTTAGACTGTTTTAGGTGATCGTATCTTCCGCTGTGATTTGCAGACGCGATGCGTCATGCGACTGATCCTCGAGAGTCTTACTCATGATTCTCACAGCGACTCCTTTATATACCCCATGTGAAAGAAATCAGTCATCAACACGGCTTCAGGTGAGCCGCCTCGAGATAAACGCACCGTCTTCTCTGCTCAAAGAGCACCAGCTAGCTTTTGAACGATGCCTGGAATAGTCCTGCCCCCCTTTCCGACCGACGTTCGCACTCATCCATTGCTAGTCATCGACTATGGCCTCCTTAAAGCCGGCGACGCCTCGGAGCTTGATCGTCTCTGGGACGCTGCAACGTCCATCGGGTTCTGGTAGTAAGTGACGAAACTACACCTTTCTGATGGATTGCGCCCTATGTGCTTCCATCATCTTATGCCACTGTCTGACAACTTTCTAGCCTCAAGAACCACGATGCGGATCAGGAAGTGAGCGCTATGTTTGATATGGGCGCTGAGACCATGGCGCTGCCTCTAGAAGAGAAGATGCAGTTTGAGCAAGGCGATGAAGGGCGGTCATTTGGGTGAGTTCCAACCTTCGCTCACTAACCACCTTCAGAAACGCTGACGAACACTATCAGATACAAGAAAGCCGGAGCCAATGCAGTGGACGCCAGCGGGTGAGTGCCAACGGCCGTCGGCGATGCAGCGTCGTCGGGAGTTTTAACCAAACCTTCTACAGTCAGCTCGATACCATCGAGTTTATCAACGTCTCCAAGGACGATGCCCTCGCCTTCCCAAACATCGTCCACAGAACGTACCCAGCCCCAACCACCGCAGCAATGCCGACCGCCGTAGCCCCGTTCGTCCGCAAGTCCCTCGGGATCAACAACACGATCCTCCATATCTTCAACGACAGATTGGGTCTGCCCGAGGGCACACTCGAGCGTCTGCACCCTCTCGAAGAATACAGCGGCAGCGAGGCCCGCATCATCAAAGCACCACCGATGCCCGCCAAGACACTCGCAGACACCGCCATGCTCGGCGCACACACCGATTTCGGATCTCTAGTAAGCGCGTCAGAACACGCTTACATAAAGAATCCCGTAATAACGACTCGGCAAGTCATTTTTACACAACAGGCTCGGAGGTTTACAGGTGATGCCCCCTGGTCACACGGAGTGGTTCTATGTCAAGGTACCCATCCCCCTTGGAATGTTGCGGCGTGCTGACGTACGTATATCGGAACATAGCCTCTTCCTGGGCATGCCATATGCAACGTTGGCGACGCGCTCTCCGTCTTCAGTGGAGGGATCCTCCAGTCCAACATCCACCGCGTTGTCCCTCCCCCAGGTATCCAAGCTGAATACGAGCGCTGGTCCCTCGTGTTCTTCACACGTCCAGGCAACTCCAAGGTCCTTCGCGCGCTTGTGGAAGATAGCCCCGTTATTGCGGAGGCTGTACAGAGCCACCCTGAGCGGAACTTCGACACTGGCTCGACTGCTGCCGAATGGTTTGCAAGGAGGGTCAAGTACCAGCGAATTAATAATAGGAGGGTGAGCAAGAAAATAGATATTTTTTCTTCGCAAATGTGCCTTTCAGCTCATGTGTGAAACCAGGGTCCGGAGACATGGGCGGCGAGCAGGGGCACGGAGCATACGCCCACAGTGACGTGAAATTGTTTGTCGATGAGATTTTGGATTGACTCCCCTCTTGTTAATCTTGTATTTCTTGCAATTCTTCACGGCCGCTGCTTGGGGCCGCGTACGCCAGATACGCCAGTTCTGTACTATGTTGTGTTTTCGATCATCTGTACTCGTACTCTTCACAAGTGGAAGCATCGTGACAAATGTTGGCTATTGGAAATGGAGAAAGCATTGATCCAGTCTCCATTCCATTCCACGACCCGGAGATTGTACAATCTGGGTAATTTGCCAAGGAAACATTGCCCAGTGGATTTTGAGCTCGAAGACAATGTCAAAGAGATAAAGATTGCATCCAAAAAGGTAACTTTGCAAACGGACATCTACGAGCGGCCCACCCCCACCACATGCACCATCACCGCGGACACCGCCCAACACATCATATCGGTGGCTTGTTATCTTTTTGAGCTGTGATATCGTCGCGGCAAGAAGTATCTTTAGACGCGATACGGCATTCGAACAGGCAAAATTCGCTCACACATGGTAATCCGATCACCCAGCGAAAGTGCGATGCCCTGCGTCTTACTCCGAATCCGGACGTGTCCCACGATGGTGCCCGCATCCGTGCGCTCGATACTGAGATTGGCAAGTGCGTCTTCGCCTGCGCCCGCATCAACGTCAGTCGTTGGGCGTTGCTCCGAAACGAGAACGTATGGACTTACCAAATAGACTTCTCGCGTACATGTTGGCAGAGAGGAAGTCGCATTCGCCAGACATGGCTCCCTCGGGCGTTAGACAGGACATATTGGTCGATTTCATGACGTGTTTGAGATAGTCACGTGGATCACTAAATCGAATAAGGTCATCGAGGGCCTAAGTGCACGGTCAGGGCGTAGGGACGTACGACATGTTCGTCGACACATTGACCCTGTTCTCCCATTCAAACTCCGTCCACATGCTCCTGAACTTGGCGCAAATGACATGTCAGCACATTAGGTTCCCGAAGAGAAGAAGTTTTTTGGAACTTCTGGAATTACCTGAGTCTCGTTACAGTAAGCAGGTTTGATATAGTCCATAATGTCGATATGAATGTCGTTCAGGATCACACAAGTCTCTGTGAGGCCAGGACCCTCCCAGAGAATGCTCCCGAAAATGACACCAGTCTCTGTCGACGAGACCTTGATGGTGGCTTTGATGCTTTGGAAGCCATGGGGAGCGATGGTGTACACCGCAGGCCGCTCGACAAGTTTGAGGTCTCCCAGGGTAGCGAAATCGAGGCATAGGTTTTGCAACGTATTCGGAGTTTGATTCACCAGAAGCACATCTGAATGGGCGTCATTCGTGGGCGCACTCGAACCAAGACAGGTAAGGACGTACCGAGTAGAATGTCAAAGCCGTGCATCTTGACGTACGCCTCAGCATATATCGGGTCCGAGAAACCTGGAAATTGAAAGCATCAGCACTGTATGGCATGATACCAAGAGGTTTACTCACCGGTGAGTTGTGATATTCTACTCAAGTTGGAGATGAAATCTTCGTGCACCTCGGCAGCGCCAGTAGCTTTTCCCAGGTCATCCGCGTACTGCCAACAATTTGAGACACAGCGTAGAAAGACAAGTTTCAGCTCACGTTTATCGCGTCATCTGCTGATTTCTTCGAGAACTGGCGGAAGTTCAGTAGATCGTCGACCTGCACGATACTCTCCTTGGTGCTCTCCGCCTCCTTTTTTTCTGCCGCACGCTTCTGCTCGAGGTGTCAACTCCTGGAACACACCCTTCCTATACACAACGCACCTCCTGAGCACTCAACATCTTACCATATGCAACCCGAGTATCTCTCAGGAATATATCGTTAACTTCGTTGCGGTCTCTCAGTTCACTCAGAGTCTGGATGCAACTCAGAATGCGCTCGTTAGAGTCCTCATCGATCGGGACCGTGACGAATTTCGATTGGCCGACACGGATGATAGAGGTCATGATGAGCATTATCTGAGTAGAGTTCATGGGCATGAGATGGTGGCATTGCAAGAAATCAAAGTTTACCTCTGCGCGCAGGGCGTTGGCTCTGGTGTGGTCGTCACTCGACTCATCGTACCGGAGGACGAGTTTCGTCAAGGCGGCCGCAAGGACAGCACCCGTGAAGAAATCGCCTCCCAAGATCAACGCTGGAGAACGAGATCAATTGTCAATAATTGACGCAGGTCGCTTGCAAACATACCTCTGAGTGGAGGTTTCGACTTGCTGGGAGAGTCATTCGCTGGTGCAGATGTCGTGTAGGCCGTTTCCGTCGCGTAGGTTCCGTCCGCCAATACCTTTGGTCTGGTCCCTGCACTCTGACCCGTGGCAGCGCCATCTTCTTCACCACCCTCAACCAAACCATTTCCCTCCGCCTCTCTTATTTCAGCGGCCAAGATCGGAATCTCTCCGAGAATGCCTCGAACCTCGATCATCGCTCGTTCCATATCGTCTACACCCTCCACATATTCTCCCAATATCCAAAGAACACCCCTGTAAACCTTGCCACTCTTAATACTGCTGAGCGTGGCCGTCAACTTTTCGGTAATTGCTGGACGCAGGGACGGGAATTTTTCGACAACTTCTCGAACGAAAGCGACGACATCCATTGCAGAGGGGTTGTTGGAGTCACCAAGAAAATCCATCAGTGCGTGCACGACACTAGCGGCCACTTCGGAAAACTTGACCGCCATGACGTGAATGCTTTGTATCAAAAGCTGACGATACTCTGGTGCCTATGAGGAGGGTATCAGCGCTGTAGTTCACATTGAAAATGATGATCAGACCTTGTCGAAATCATGCTCCTGCGTCCGTTGAAGCTGCTTCTTGAGGAACAAGACGACTTCTTCAACGTTCCGGGTAGACGTCATGTTTAACACGATGCTCATCGCTTTCCTGCGGACTTCCATGTCGGCACTGTATCATAGGTCAAGAAGAGAGAATGGTTGGTAGTAGATCAAACTTGCCTAGACAGAACTTGCAGTACGTCCATGATGAGCCCATCCAATATTCCATGCTTCGAGCGTAACGCATCAAGTCTATCGAGGACAATGAACTTGACATTGTTGTCGGATTCCTTAACAACAAGGTTCACGAAACACGACGCCGCGGCTAATGGTATGCGAGTTCTATCCAGTGGTCAAAGACGGCAAAGACCGGAGAACACACCTTTGACTGCAGCGGGATTTTGCGTGAGCGTAGTGAGCGTGGTCGCAGCTTCATACTTGACCGCGTGCGACGATGAGTTGAGCAGCTCGAACATGCAACGAATATATCGAGACTACTGATCTTTAGCACACAAACCTGACTATATGTGCGAATTTCACTCACTTTATGGGTGGTATCGTTCAAGCAATCCATCCGAGCGACCTCGATGACAGCCATCTGCAGCCCCTCGTCCATTGATGCAATCCCATCCCAAACGCTTCTCAACCACTCCACTGCCTTGTTCATTGCCACGTTTGCGAGAAATACGAACGCGTTCCGTTTGCACGTTGCGTCGGATTCCGCCGCGAGGAAGGTCTGCATCAGTTCCGCAGCGTCTGGAACGAGAGACTCGTGTTCGCGATGGACGGTATAAAGGGCAAAGACGGCAGCTTTCCGGACGTAAGAATGGCGGTGTTCTAGATTGGCGCGGAGAGTGGGGATGAGTGGTTCGAGGAGTTCGACGTCTTTGGAAATCTTTTGGAGGAAGCGGAGAGTAGCGCCGCGGATATATTCATTGGGATGTTGCTACAAGGCATATATCAGTCATTCGGGAGCCGTCAGTAGAAAGGAACGCACGAGGTCGTTACGGATAGCGTTGCTGAAAGATGCGATTGAGTCGACAAGCTTGCGAGCAAAAGAGACACGCACACGACAAGGATCATCTCTTGCTTCAACTTTCCATTCTCGTCGTATTTTGGACAAACTTCCCAATAAAAGTGAAGCAGTTTCTTGAGCTGCTTGTGCTTGGAGGGCATGATGTACTGAATGATTGGCATCAACAACGTGGGCTAGACAGGGCGCATATATGAAACGTCAGTCTACGATATCGCGTGCATGCTTCCGGGTGCAGGCATGCTCACCTGAGGGTTGCCATTGATAGTCGCGACGATAATTCTGCGCAACGTGTCCAGTTTGTCTTCATCGGAACCCTTCTCAAGAGACAAGCGCAGCTCCTGGGTCGATGGCGTCTCCGCGTTATCTTCGAATACGACCGTGTAGCATGGAGACTCTGCTGACATCTTGCGCTGCTCGTTGCCGTCGTCGTCGGGCGTGATGAGGACCTGAGCAACCTTGGGTGACGCTGCTCTCGTCTATGGGAAAATATTACCACGTTTGGAACAATATCTTTCGTTGTTGGGCCAGTCACGTCCGGATCCGATCTGACATTCGAGTCGCCCACCAGGCTTGCTCGCCAAGGGTTAGTCTGATGACCAGGCTAACCAAGCTGAGGTACTCCTCTTCTTCTTTGCGCCTCTCACCGTCCGCCACTAGTAACGCAGGTTCGGAATCAAAACTATTTGTGGAATAACTCGCGGAAGTGACGAGTAAGTACTCTGAGTATGCAGTGGGTCCCTACTGCCACAATTCTTTGATGATAAAGAATTTATTGACCAGCACGAGCATTGCAGCCGGTGCAACGACTACTTATGTTGGTGCCCACAGGGAACGCAACTTTGTATGTTTCACCAAATTCTGTTCTGGATCACAGCTGACCGCAACACATTACCTATCCGCCTGGGGTGTGTTGGGTCGACCTGCCATGTGTTTGCGCTTCGGTAATGGCAATGACGACGTGGCTTAGTTTGGGCAAGGAACCAAACGAAAGTTTAGCCTGGAAAGTCTTTCGTGATCTGAAGATAGTCATTGTACGAGCCTCCCTCCCGCTTTTCGTTGGGACTGCACATCTCTCCCTAGGATACGGGTGAACTTTTCAGGTCGACCGTGTTGTCATCCTCTCCTTTCCCGTCAAACGCGATATCGGTCGACGAAGCCGTTAAACGCAAAGGTGACTGTCACCGATGTACATGCCTCTGTCGTGCAACCGTCGATGTTTTCGCCTTCTCTAATCACATAATTCTGCGGATGTCACACCAAAGCAAACCTTTGGTTGTACACGGTGTTGACTTCCTGGCATCCACTTGTAGGAACAATTACTCAACACATCGTGCATTCTGCCTAAACTCTGATTCAGTCCTTCCCTACTCTCCCTTCACTACTCGAACACCACTAAGCCACAGAACAACTGCTTTCTATCACAATATTGGTTTCGTCGTGCATACTTATTCCAAGGCTGGCTCGAGCAGGAACAGTTGACCGTGGAAATCATCCGCGAACTTGCCGAGCACGACCTGCAAGATCAATCAGAAATTTGCCATACTAAAATAAAAGAAGAACCACTCACATGAGGGTTGGGTGAAAATTCTGGGAGAACAGTTCACCCGACGCTCAGAGTAGGGTCGTCAGCTCGCTCGATCCTGGATAGAGAAGAGCTGATTCGAACACCCAATCCTTTCACAAAACGAGTCCGACTCACGGGCATGCGCCTTGTGCCTCTCTGTAGGTGGCGTGCCACACCTCATCGACCTTGGGGTCGAAGGAGACAAAGACCTTGTCTTTAGTCTGATCGTCGGAGGTCACGCCAGTGGAAGCATATCCACGGATTCTCAGGAGAAAACAGTGGTCTTCGAGTCGTTCGATAGTCCACTATACACGACAAGGTTAGCCCTTTATTCCGCACGAAAAAAAGAAACCGAGCTACATTCTGGACAGGCAAGTCAAGGCGAACGTCTTGGAACGCTGACAGTGATAAATTGACACTAACAGGTCGGCGCTCGTCCCGAGTGACGATTCTGTATGTACCAGAATTAAAGTTGGCAGACATCGAGATACTAACTGTGGTAAGTTGTTGGGGTCAATTCAATTGTGTGAGTCCTCATTTTATAGTTGTCAGAAGGTGACATTACCGGACTGTACGCTCCTCGCTGTCTCGGGAATCTGTGACCCCCCGTTTCAATGATCGCTTTCGCCTTTCCTCTTCGGTATGTGCAATCATAAAATTGATTGAGGTTTTACGCTAAGAAAGATTCTTGGGGGTGCTATGCGTTCGTGACAATGAACTGCCAAGTCACCACACTCACATAATCATCGTAATATGCATGGCGGTATTGTCCTTGAATTGGGCTGTAGGTAATTTGCAGGTTAGTGTCATATCATTCTTGACAAGCGATCAGCCAAGTCCAGGCTGTGTGAATAGGGCGTTGCCACGGGAGAAACACATGGCATGGCATGGATCTGGGCCATGCATTTTTGGTATGGTCTCGGTGCAGAATCCAGCCTATTCGGATCGATTGCAAGTGAGTCACGAGTATCCCCGAACGAACCCTGAATTCCGTCTTAGTTCCACAACGAGCGGTTTCC
>JBBPMA010000952.1:0-14899 GCA_038090075.1 Xanthoconium purpureum | reverse complement strand
CTCCTTGTACACGCTAGCTGTGCCCACCTCAATTCTGGCCACGCTGAGGCTATCCGGGCATACGCGGCGTCGTCAATGTCTGAGATGCAGAACGAACTGAGGTCTAGCGTATGCAGCGCATGGAATGCGTACCGATGTATCAAGAGGTGCTCCGTGAGCAGTGACGGTGGTGGATCAGATGCATCGGGAGAAGCGGGTGATAAAGTCGACATTTCGATCGTCACGGAGCGCAGCCGAGTGACTTGGAACCGTATCGGGAACAAGCGAAAGGTGGCGCGTATTTCCGACCGACGTGAACCGTCCCCGTTTACGTGGAGATGGAAATGCGTCGAGCTCCCTTGTACCGTCTGCGGGTAATGCTCACAGGCCAAGGAAGTGGGTGTGTCCAGCGAGAAGGTGTGGATGCTGTCGGGGAGCTTACTACCGTAGTGTTCCCAGAAAAAGGGACCTAATTCGACGCTTAGCATTTTCAGTGTTGGTTTGGAGGTGAGCTTCGCCATGCCACGATTGAGAAACGGGGGGGTTCGGAGAACCTGAAAGTGGGGCAATTTCCTTACGATGTCATGCACGTGCCCAACATATACTTCGATATTAAAGTTGCTGATCAGGAAGGTAGTCAACGAGATCACATTCGGGCGTAGGTTAGGTAGATCAGAGATGAGATGGAGTATATGGGGGGGGCGGTGGCAAATGAAGGACCACAAGTGTGAGATAGGTCACCCTTGGCCCTGCAAAGACTTTAAGAAAGGACACCATCATGTCCATGTCACTGTATAGCATTGAGTCGATGAGCTCAGTGAGATTAGGAAGCAAGGGAAGGGAAATTTTCCGGAGTCGTGTGAGGGCAGTGAAAACTTTGCGTCGAACCGATTGTGGAAATCTGTGGGAAGGACCACGGAGAGACCGAACGCGCCCTGCATATTTATGGAATGGCAGCCACTGGTTCTGTCCCTTGCTCCTGAACATTCAAACCTGCGTTAGTGAAGTGTCGATAGGAATCAAGATAGAAAGGCGTACTAGAGCGACGGTGAGAGAGTGTTTCGCCCAGATGCGTCTTGGTAGGAGTTTGATCAGAGGATCAGGTCTGTCGAGCCGCATCTAAAGCTGGCCTAATGCGGGGGAGCTGAATGCATAGCACGTTTGGGCGAGAGACGCAAGCGGACGCTTGCTGAGCTTGCGGTCCTCCTTCCTCCTCGCGCCCATTCTCACTCTGCGTGAATTCGAGGATGGTGCAGAGGACTTCGGATATGAGGAGACATCGATGCATAGTGGTGCCAGTGGCGGATGGCTAGTCTCTTATACTTCTGCCACTAAAGAGGGAAGGAAAGCCACCTGTGTTTGTAGAAACGGTGAAAGCAAACATCACTGGCAGCTTGCATGATGTTTCTGATTACCACACTAGGTGTTTCTTGGTCTGGTGCAAAGCGCGTGCTAAAAGTTGAAAATGCTCTAGGAGTCTTAGCACGAGTCGCGTCACTTGCTTACATCCTCGGTACATCCTACGCCAGAGGTCGTCTGCTGATTCTCCTCCGGGTACGACTGGCGGACCTGTTTCCTACTCTCAGAGCTCCATTACTCAGTCTGATCACGTCACACCGTGCTCTGGCAGGTCTGCAGACAATTCTTGGATTGTACGTTGAGCTAACGTTGATGGTTGGGTCTGCAGGAACCCAAGTGCATAGGACCAATCATCCAACGGCAATATCCGTAACGCGTAATGAACGCTTGAGCGCTGAGCACCTTGATCTGATGTACGTCAAGAGTCAACATGGCAGTATTGGCAAGAACAAGGGAGTATGCGTTTATGATTCTATGGTCTAAACAAGCGAGTACCAAGCAGAGCAAAAAATCCAACGGGGGTTCAACGTTCCTGCGATAGAGCACAACAACAAATGTGATGATAAAATTAACCATCAAGCAGGACGACGTTTAATTACGCATTCCAGGCAGTCGCCTGGTTATAATTTGGTGGGGAAACCTCACTAACCGCGATGGAGGCGCGGTCCGTGACACTCGGACGAGGTTGCGAATGACCGAGTTTTGGAAATTCGTCGGCTAGTGACAGGCCACCTCCAGGTGCTTCTGGAAGAGGCCTCCGTCCTGGACCCTAGAGGGACTCAACATCGTTGCAGCAGAAAAGCAGGCAAAAAGGGACGCACTTCGTCACCCGTAGATGGAGTTGTTGAATTTAGTGTATCAACAACGATGCTCTGCGAGTCGCGAGAATCGAGTGCGACGGGGACGCTCAGCCGATGCTGTACTGCAAGATTATTAGCGGGTTGTTGAGCTCTCAGGGCAAAAGCCTGAGTCGGTGTATCGTTTCGCAATAAGCTTGCGTTGCTTCTGGTCTCCAGCGACGAAGAAAAGCCAGTGGGGGTCAACCCAGCTGAATCGGGAGGTCGTCGCTGAAGAGTATAAGCTCGGTAAAGGTCCTGTTGAGTGGCCATGGCAGCTTTCCAGCGCCGGTAGAAAAAGAAGGCCGTTCCTGCACTCAGCACTGCGGCTGCGACTGCAACAACTATGCCAGCGATTGCTCCCGAATTGAGCTTACTAGTACTGACAAAGTATAAGCCAGCTGCTGCTTCCGCAGTCAAAACATTTTTCAAATCACTCACTTTTGAGAAAAATCACCTGAACTCGAGTTCGGTGATGATGGGGTGGTGGTAGAAGTAGAACTGTAGAACATAGAGCTGTGTCAGCCCAACAAAAAAAACGTGGAGTGAATGGCAAAATACCCAGCTATAGTCCACAGCTGCGCATAGTCGATATTGAGGGATTGCCCACTTGCAGCAGGGAGGTTGGTAAGAACGAGCTGATGTGAACCAGGGCCAAGGTTATCGACGTGGTAAATCATGATTCCGTAGTTGGTAGGGTAAACGCTTGATGCGTTATACTGCACGGTCTGGCCACCATCCAACTGAGCCGAGTACGGTCCATTGGAAGGACCGGAAGTTCCAAAAAGGCTTATTGCCTCGCCTGGTGAATGGTCAGTGACGCGTGGCACTCCGCAAAACAGGAAGCGCGCCCTATGCGGCACGTAAGTCGTCGACACGGAATGAATGGAAAAGGGCTTACTGTGAATGTGAATGTGACACTTGCCTCGTATGTTTGTGTGATACTACAAGCAATGAGATATGCGAAACTGGGCAGTTGACACTGCTTACTGGCCAGTGCCATTGCTGAATAAACCAAAGTTGATGGTGCTCGAGGTTGTGCTCCAAGCTGGTTCTTGGTATTGAAAGCGGGAATCGGTGTCCTGGACTGTTTCGATAATCAACTGGTCGTTTTCATCCCCGACTTGCGATTGCCACACAATCTGTGGTATGTTGAGCGCTTGAGCACAGAGGGGGGGAGGCTGCGACTGACCATATCAATGTCCACGTACAGGCCCTCGGATCCAGTGTTTGTCAGCTTGAGGCTATGCATTCCCTGGCTGAGCGTCGACGTGTTGAAAAGGGATTGCTGGAATAAGTTGTTCGCGGCACCATTGAGATTTGAAAAGGTCGCGCTGTCAACTTGGACGGAGTAAGTCCCATGGTTAGGCCGGTTCGCCCCATAAATCCAGATGGCAGTCCCATTGAAGTTGAACGTTGCCGAGCCGTCTGTGACATTGTTTGTCGCGAATGTACCGAGGTAATAGCTGTGAAAGGAATGAGTGAGTGCGTCCGGTAAACATCCGGGGACATGTACAGGGAACATACTCAGAAGCAAATGTGTCGCCTTGGGATGAGCCGGGAATCCAAGTGGCATCATACAGAATCAAAGGGGACTTGTCGTCGATGATGTTGGTGACCAAGGGCATACTGGTCGGAACGAAAGAACTTCTGTCATCACCAGCCTCTATGGAGGAAATGACGGCAGCTTTATATAATTTGTGTTCGTGGGAATGGCTCTGACGCGGTTGTTCAGTTGCTTACCCATCCTGCAGTGCCGCCTGCGTAGGTCCTGCGATGAGACAAGTCAGCGGATGCCGATTCGAACCAAACGACCACACTTTTGGTCGAACCTCCATGACGAATTTGGTGTCGATCGATCGCTTTCAAATTGGATGAATGAACGGACGTGCTAGAATCTAGATCACAGTGACGCAGGCGCACTTGTTTGCCCCAGTGATTCACGATCGATGGCAACGGAGATGAACGCATGATCCTGGAGTAACGCGATCGTGATGAATCCAGTGTGTTTCCATGGACATCATGTGGCCCAGGACATTCGTCGTTGGTTGCCCATACGACTTTTTGCGTGGGGGCGGAGGTACTCTAATGCTGGTAGTGAGTAACTCGCTGTGTTAGAGGCTCTTTATGATATCTTCAGTGCACCTAACGTCGAGCCACTGGAGTCGTGGTCACAAGTGCTCGACGTGCGTTTGTCTGGACCACGCGCTTTGGTCACTGACGCTTCATACTATCGTTGTCAGCGATGCCACTCGTTTTTGATCCGTCTATCATTTGTTGAAACCGCGCATTTACGTAACGCTAGATCCCCCAGCCGAATACGATACTAACCTCTTGCCCGGTCCAAGCCGCCACTCGATTGGTTGTATTCCGACATCTCAACCGTTATCCTCGAGCTCGTCGTAGCGATCTTGCCCAGGCTGGTTGGCCCACAACTGGCACTTCAAGGGCCCCCCCGTTGTTCTCCTATACATGACGTATTCTCATCTTGCGTATCCTGCTCAGACTCGATCCATATCCATTTTACACTCGGGCACGCGTTACAACACCAACTCTCGTGTACTGATGCTCATATGCGTACAATCCCTACTTCTCCAGCCTTCCACCTAGATGACAGGTTCTACAGCGGATACAGGTCAGCAATGACGATTCAAACCGAGCGAGCGTACCTTTAGTAGGTAAATGGTCGTCCTGACCTCCACGATGTTTGGTGTCAAACTCTATCGTGGACGGGTCATTACATATCGATGGCATTGCATGTGGACATACGCGCTGGGTCACGGGTGGCGACGCCGGCGCGCTTGTTTGCCCCAGGTTCCTTGTTGGCGCCCTCGGACAAGCGTTTGATTTCACGCTTTGTGAGCTCGTCGTCTGGGGACTTCTGGGTAGTTTCGGAGGGAAAGGAATCGACAGGTTTGTCGCCGACGAAATTCTGCGTGGCTGTATTTGAAATGATGGTGGGTTGAATGCAAGGTAGAGTGAAATAGTAGTGACAAGACATCATCGCTTTATCATCCAACGTGACTCCAAGTATACTAGTACAGTGCAGTACGAATATTTTCACAGTGTGATCAGGTCTGAAACCAGCCGTGTTAGCCGCTATTCGACGAGGTGTCGAGTGCCCTACCTTCCATTTCGTTAGTCTGTTTCGCTGTACCCCCTGGGTCCTTGTTCTCGTGCTTCTTCTCCTCGGCTGAATCACCGCGTTAGTGTGTCACTGGTACCAACGATGGCGACGTACCCCCAAACTCTTGAGCGATGCCCTCGACGTCCTTCGCCATCGCCTGCTCCGACGGACCGTCTCGCTCTGACCGACCCCTGAGCTTCGCGCTGTTGCAGCGCCTTTTCTGCAGCCCGTTTGGCTTCTTTGACGATGTCTTGTGTTTGAGAGGACATGACGGAGAGTGAAGAGAAAGAGTGAACGGACGTGTTTTATACTGGCGATGACATCATGAATGGTCTCAGAGAGTACGGGCGTCTAATATGAACGTGAGAACGAACGCAAAATGTGCCCTTGTCTGCGTTGCAAGTTGGTTTTCGATGGTCATGGTGTCACGAAGAAGAACGGAGCGCCATCCACGCGCGCTATGCTGCTCCCTCGCAGACCTCGAATGCACAGAGTCCAGCGCGTGCGCAGTCGTGGTTTCTCCCTGTGCCACATCGCTGACCCTGCACCACAGCTCTCAATCACTCGCCGTCCCTAAGGCGAACAAGCCCTCGATTTCCATTCCCCAGTTCCTCAAACCCAATCGACCCACAAAGATAACCTTTTATTCCATCCACCGTGCTCTCCTCGTCTCCGAAATATTCTCCCTCATCCTCGGCTTTATTCGCCAGTTCGACGAGTCGCCCGAGAGCGACCACAAACGAGATCGCACCTCGGGAAAACGCACGCTCGCAGCGCTCGCCCGGACATGTCGCACGCTGAGCGACCCCACGTTGGATGCACTCTGGATGCGTCTAGACAGCCTCGATCCACTGATAAAGGTCTTGCCGCGCCGCATGTGGGCAAAGAGACACTATCCATTTATCGTGCGTGCATCGATGATCTTTGCGTGCTCACTACACGATCATCTCCACAGGTCCGGATGTTCATGGGCGAGAAACAGTGGGTGACGTTTCACAAGTACGCAGTGCGCGTAAGATTCGTTCGCGGTCCCTGTTGGCGTGTCTCGGCCACAGTTCAACAAAACGTCATCGATGCCGTCGCGCGGTATCCGAAAGCATCCCTCCCACTGCTTCCCAACCTCACCGAACTCGTATGGAGCGAACTAAAAATGTCAAACCTGATCGATCCCAGCGTGTCCCTTATCAAGTACTTTGCTGGTCCAGGGGTGACCACTCTATCGCTCTTTCTCATCTGTTGGCCTAACCATATCTCCTCCGAAATCGCCGTCCTCGCCGACCTCCCCAATCTCTGTCCAAACGTCACTTCCTTCACCGCCTTCTTTCCGCGCTCTTCCTACAGCGATCACTCGCGCGAAATCGGTGACATTGTCCGACAATGGCCGCGCCTCCGTACACTGCGTAGTTGCGCACTTTCCCAACCCGTCATGGACACGCTCACTTCCAGAGAGACGCTCGACACGCTTAGCATCGAGCTTA
Organism: Xanthoconium purpureum; assembly: GCA_038090075.1. Lineage (NCBI taxonomy): Eukaryota > Fungi > Basidiomycota > Agaricomycetes > Boletales > Boletaceae > Xanthoconium > Xanthoconium purpureum. The sequence goes on along the minus strand of JBBPMA010000952.1, from coordinate 8,120 downwards.
ACAACTCGAGTACGGCAGTTTACGTCGGTCATCTCCCGTCGCACGTACGCACGTGGTCGCTTGGCGGCAACAGTGCCGCTCTCTGCCTACGCTACCTCGAGACCATCCAAGGTAGTCCGACGGGTTTCCATCTACGGATCGGCGCGGACGATTCGACGACGGCGGATATGGAGGCATTGGTGAGCGTATTGTCGACACGGCTAGACAAGACGCGATTGCGCACGCTCTCGATCGAGTTGACGTCGTCGTATTGGAGTACGCCTGCGAGCGATACCTTCTCTCTTTCTCCTTCCCTCCTTTTCTCGATCGCGTCTTTTCCCTCGTTGACAGAGTTGGACGTCAGTACGTATTGTTCGGCCGAGGTGGACGACAGGGCGTACGAGACGTGGATATCTGGGCTGAAGGGATTGACGAGTCTAAAGATGGGTGTGGCGGACGTGTCCAAGGCAAGACCAGTTGCGAGCGTGTGGGCACTGTTGACGGTGTTGAGGGCGTGTCGGCGGTTGGAGACGTTGTGGTTTGTGTTTGACGGATCTTTGGGGCTGCCGCCGCCGGACGACAAGGGGAAACGACGATGGCTGTTGAAGAGCAAGATCGAAGGCGACGGACCCGAAAACGAGTGGGGCGTGACGAATCACCAGATTACCCAGATCCGCGTCGGGTTTTCGCCGCTTGGAGAGGATGAGAGAGGGTGGGAAGCGATGGCGAAGTGTTTGAGGACAGTGATGCCGCGGTTGGAAAAGATTCGGACGGAGAGGTATCCGGCGGATGTGGATGAGCGGTGGCGAAGGGTACAGGAGATCATGGTGTGCAAGTGAAGGGAGCGTATGTGCGTGCATTTATCTATCGTGTTTTGTTCGTTCGTTTCTTTTTCTTTGCGTGGGTTGGCGAGGATGATATCAGGTTTAGTTTTTATTTTATTGCTCGTAGCTTTGGCGTGTTGTAAGATAGCGCATCTAGATTCTACATGCCGCCTTCGCTGGTATCTCTTCCAGCATTGTGGCGTTCCCAGCGACCAACTATCCAAAAGACTTATAATGCAGCTTCTTTTGGCATACCGGTCCGTTTCTGTCATTTGCAAATGTTACGGGAGTATGTGGTAAGCAATATGTTTCGATTGATCATAATACCCCCAACCCAGCTCTCTTATATCCACATCGATGACCAACAGAGGACGTGGTTTCGTCGCGGGGAGAGGTCGCGCAAGTGCAAGTGCTAGAGGCGTTCCAACCGAACGTGGATCTCCCGCCGTCTACCTTCGTGGCCGCGGAGGCCCAACTCCTTCATCCTTGCGAGGTGTTGATCGCGGTCGTGGCAGAGGGCTTCCAGCTCGTGGTAGCCCACAGAGGGGGCGCGGCGGGGGGTACGTATCTCGACGTGAGCGTGAGCGCCTCTGGTAATCCTTTGTCTTTAGCATCTTTATGATCGGTCAGCCGGCAGACATCGATCAGCGCATCGCGGACAACTCGGACAGGGCGCTCGTAGCCTCGTTCCATTCAGAGGGGGTTGCCAACGATCCCGATGATCTCCCTCTCCGTCAGGATTTTGGAACGGATGGAACGGAAATCATCCTTCGCACCAACTTTTTCCCGGTGCGTGTCGCCTTTGACGAGCAAGGTCAACATCGCAAGTGGTACGGGTACCATGTCACTATCACTCCTGTTAAGTTCAACTTCGTTGCGTGACAAAGCGAATTTACGATCTTGCTGAACGGACAGCCGAGTGGGCGCAAGCAGGCATGGTCAGCAATGTCGTGCACGACAATGGCGCGAGGCTCTTTGCTGCCTCTCCCTTGCCTCAGCCCCTGACGATCATGGTCCCGTACTACAATGAAGATGAAATAGGTCCACCACAGCACGATGGGAGGGTGTATACCCTTACGATCTCGTTGGTCGAGGGAATTTATACCGAAGAGCTCGCAAGGTGCTGGCTTTTTTTCTTTCATCGCGAATCGTGATATACTTACTGGTATTGGACAGCTATCTCACTGGTCGAACGCAGTTCCGCAACCACAATATATCGCCCATCGTCTCAGCTTTGAGCCTCATCTTGACATCCTTCCCGAGAAAGGTGACTGTGGCCCTCAGAAGAAATCAGTACTTCTCGCGCTCCACAGCTCAGCCGCCATTTGCGCTGGGCGGTGGCGTAGAAGCATGGCAAGGTGTTTACACATCCGTGCGACCGACTTACAAGCAAATGATGGTCAATGCTGATGCGCATACGGCAGCCTTCTACACCGCCGGCAGTTTGGTGCATGCGATGAATGCACTCCAGAGGACGTCCTTGGCTACACAGGCGAACACCTTTTTCCGAGGCGTCTGCATCGAGACGAACCACCTTGGACGTCGAAAGGTCATCGTTGCAAATAACACTCCGCCCCTCACTGCGAGTACGTGCTCGTTCGACACATCTGAATACGGCCAAGTTACCATGGAGGACTACTGGAGGCTGAGTGCGCCCGTACTTGTTGGCTCGCGTTCTGTGATTTGACCGTTGTCCGCAGAATACAACATTCAGTTGCAGCACCCCGATCTGCCGCTTGTTCGCGTCAGTAGGCAAAGCTATCTGCCGGCGGAACTTTGCAACGTACTTCCGGGTCAGCCTGTTCGCAGAAAACTCGCTGACGAACAAGTTGTTGTCATGTCTACCATGGCGTGTCGACCTCCCAATGTACATGGACAAGTGACCATCAATCAGCTTCGTCACCAGTTCGGACTGGGCATGATCAGGCCGGAATTGATCTCTTTTGGTATCACCATCGGCCCGGACATGGCCGTCGTTCCTGGGCGCATCCTGCCTCGGCCTGCTATCGCGTACGCGTCAAATGGCGCTCCTTCGATCAACGATCGCGCCCATTGGAATCTTGTTGGAGTTCAGTTCGCAGTCGGTGCGCGCCTCGACAACTGGGCTGTTCTTGTGATCAAGGATGGTGGCACTGGTTCCCGGTTGGAATTCGCTGATGCTTCGGACGCGGATCTGCATGAGGTCGTGTATACCTTTCGCCAGACGTGCAATGCGAGCGGGATACATGTCACTGTTGACCCAACGTACGCTATTGCTCAACTGCCACCAAGGGCCTCAGATGGTCCCATGAGGCAAGGGGCTATCCAGACCATCCAAGATAGGCTTCTGAATGTGAAACCAAAGCCAGCTCTGATCCTCGTCATGCTAGCGGATGAAGACAAGGCCATATACGAGGGCGTAAAACATTTATGCGACATCCGCTTGGGCATGGCCACGGTCTGTGTTCAATCTGCCAAGATCCGAAGGCGTGACCCGCATTACTTGGCCAACGTGGCGTGCAAAGTGAATATGAAGCTGGGTGGCGTCAATCACAAACTAGTTGGGAGAGGTGGAGAATGGTTGAAGAGCGCGCCGACCATGGTCGTTGGCATGGACGTCAGCCATCCAGGCCCAGGTAGCGCTGTGGGGACTCGTACGGATGGGGCTCTGTTTCTCTGCGTATTCTCTCTGACGTGCATCCGCATTATTTAGCATCCATCGCAGCCGTCGTAGCAAGCATTGACAGCGAATTTGCACAATACCCGGCCATATTGGGAACCCACGAGTCCCGAAGAGAGGTAATGCCTCCGGCATGAATGTTGTCGCTTTACTGACTTGATGCTGTATTTCCACTAGCTGATCACAGATCTGAAGAATATGATGGTTGATCGGTTGAAGCTCTTTCAGAAAAAAAACAACGGAAAGCTCCCCGAACGTATTCTCGTCTATCGCAGCGGTATTTCAGAGGTGTGTCGTTCCCTTGTTCGTTCGTTATAACGGCCTCATTGTCTGCAGAACCTATTCGATCACCTCAGAACACATGAACTGCCTCTGATCATGGAAGCATTCAAGATGTTCAGTAACAGAACGCTGTACAGACCCAAATTGACGTGGTCGATCGCAGCATCACCGCCGTATACAATTTCGACTTTTTCCTACAATGTACGTGTGCCAACTCCCGCGCATGACTCCTGTGGACGCTGATGGGAACTCGATGGAAGCACATGGCGGTGGGGTGCAAGGCACCACTCGGCCTACACATTACTATGTAGTCCACGACGAGATTAGGTTCCACGCCGACGAGATCCAGGGAGTGACCTATGCACTCAGTTACATGTTTGCCCGCGCCACTCAAGCTATCAGTTTGCCCTGCCCTGTGTACTATGCAGACGCTGCTTGTAGACGAGGACGATGTTATCTGCGGAAGCTGATTTACGGATATGTTGATGAAAGCGAGACTACAGCGAGCGGTGCCCAGACTGGGGGTTGGGGGATGGGGACAGAAAATGTCATCCGAGAAGCGCACATGTTGTGGGGGTCGGGTGTCGCTGGGGCGCTCAGGGAAACAATGTTTTATCTTTGAGATGTGATGAGGTGAGTGTTGATGCGCTTGGTTAGGTCTCTGCTCATCAGCCTCTCAGCGATGTACTTGTATCTGATGGTTGGGTGTTTAGTCTTTCAGGGAATGTTTGTAGGATAGTGATGCGTTTGGTCGCGAAACTTGCAAGTAAGCGGTTGGCCGCCACTTTGCCTTTGTGACAGTAGCAAGGCATTTGCAATCTTGCAATTCCTTTGCACCTTCCATCATGTACCATCAACAATCAGGTATTGATTCAGGTGTGGTGGATGGCTTGGATGAGGCACTCGTTGCCGTGCACGTAGAAACGATTATAACTCTGGCGGATTCTGAAACTGATCCCAGCACACGGAAATGGGGCGCAAGACATCACTTCTCCCGCTCACTACTATGTCGTTCACGACGAGATCGGGTTCAAAGCCAATGATATACGGGGTGTTACCAACGCGCTCAGCTATGTACATGATTTCTCGCACAACGCAAGCCGTGAGCCTAGCTTCCCCTGCGTATTATGTTGACATTGCTTGCCAACGCGGACGATGTTATCTGCGGAAGCTGTTCGGGGATACGTCAGCGAGGACGAGATGAAAAGCGAAAGTGAGATAAGGCAGGGTGGCATGCAGGAAGCGCGGTGGCTGTGGTTGTGGGGCGCTTAGCGAAATGGTGCTCTACCTTTGAGATGAACGTTGGCGCACATGATTAGGTCTATGCCCATAGCGATGTAGTTGTATGTGCTGGTTGGGTGTTTGATCTCTTAGGTGATGTTGTAGGATAGTGGTGTCTTTGGTCGAGAACGCGGAGGCGAGGACATCCATGCCCTGATGAGATGGCATGAAGATCGTGGGATTCCCGCGTCGTTTTGAGGGCCAATAGATTCGGGGGGTGGGGCAGGGATTGAACAGAGCAGAATTCGACTCGACCACTCGTCGCCGAACAGGCTCGAGGCCGGAAGTGGCATGGCACGCGGAACGGATACTGAACGTGAGAACTGCCGCAAGCCTGTAACAGAAGGTAAGCAGAAGACACGAGGTGATTGCGCCCAATGGGCCTATTTTAAGATGCGTGCACGTCGGCCCAGCGTTCCTTGATTCTTCAAACCTCAAGGCTTCAAGAATCGTTGCGAAGTACCACCTACTCTGGGTTCCACTTACTTTGGGTTCTTTGCAAAACGATGTGTACGTCGTTCTGGCGCAATGAAACAAAGTTGCGATACTGACGATCTAGGAAAGCAATCGAGATCCAAACCGGAAATGAAGAGGTCTGGGGACTCGCCTTCAGGCACGACGGGAAGCAGATCATGGGTGGCAATTACTCTGGAGGATGGTTTCGGCGATGGCAGGTCGAAGACGGGAGAGAGGCAGGCACTGTCCCCAGCCCGCCAAAGGGACCGGTCTTGACAGCGGCCGCTTCCAGGGATGGACGATGGATCGTACATGGCGATGGACACGGAGTGGTGGTTAGGAACGCGACGACACTCCAACAGGTCCTCCGAGTGAGGGAACACTCTGGTAGGGTTGACGGCGTTGATGTGTCTCCAGATTCAACGCAGTTTGCTTCTGTCTCGTCGGATGGGACCTTGCGCGTCTTTGACATCATCACGGGAAAGAGACTCCTCGTGCCACTTCGGCACGGTGAGTGGCTAACTGCGGTCAGGTTCTCCCCAAGTGGGGAGTATATCGCCACTGCCAGCAGCTCGAGTCGTGCCTGGGTCTGGAGCGCAAGCACTGGCAGTCTGCTGTGCGAAATCGATCGGTCCTCCGTGGCTAGCTGGTCGCATGCTCCCTTGGCCTGGTCGAGCGACAGCAAACGACTTTTTTTCGTCACGTCTGAGGGAAAGGTGACATGTCATGATGTGTCCACCTCCAATGTCGTCCAAGAATGGCTTCTTCTCATCGACGACCCCGGCCATTGCTCTCTTGCAACCAACGGAAGATTCGTTGCGTGCACCACACCCATTTCGCTGTCGTTTTGGGATACTTGTTCATACTCCCGCATCGGTTTTCCCGTCGAAGTCGAGGGCGGAATTTACGGCGTTACTCTATCGCCAGATGACAGTTACTTTGCAGCTGGAGGACGTGGGAAAATCGCAGTTTACGCGCTCGGGAATGTTCTGGCCCAGCTTGGTGTAAGTATCCAGTTACCTGCTCGAACATGGTCTGACTCTTCGCAGCCTGGCGCTCGCCTCCCACTCATCCAAGTGAGCGACGCAGCGTTCAAACCATGGACTGAAGGCGACTTGAAGACCGCTGAGGATAGACTGTCACGCGACATCGGGGATCGTAGCCATCATGCGCTTGCCAATCGTGCTCTTGTGCGCATACGTATGAAGAAGTTGGATATGGCAATCGAGGACGCGAAGAAAGTATATTCTCTCCCCCTTTTCCAGCTCCTTGTGTTAATCCTATTGCGCCAGTCCCTTGTCATCCACCCGTCACCCATAGCTCACATCGCGTACGCCGTCGCTTTGCTTCGGAAAAGCGAAAAGAGGCGTGCACTTCAAGTTTTTGACCTTTCCTTTTGTCACTGCGATGCAAACGAGAACAGATTGATCTTGCTTATAAGAGTACGTGTCCTGACTTGTTGCATTTCCTCTTCAAGTAATCTCGACCTACGTAGGCCGTCTTCTTGTTTGTATCCGGAGAACGGAAAGACCCAGTAGCGCGTGTCAATGATCTCATTGCTGCTTCAGACGAAAGTGAAAAGTACAGCTTTTATCAAGTATGTACTATATAGATGCCGGCCAGCTACGTCGCAACTCATTCTTTTTCCAAGGTCCTCGGAAATATGTACCGAAAGCAAGGCGACGTTCAAAGTGCAAATCAATCCTTCGTTCGCGCGCAGGCTTTTTCCGCTACCCGTAAAATCCTTCATCTGGTGACAGTTTCCCTCGTAAGCATCATGCCGATCACAACTATGTGTTGTAGGCTCACGTTTTTCGAAGATATTTGGCAAGGACTTTGACGGACTCGAAATCGATATGTGATGCCTCAGTCTAGATCCGGTTGCCGCTCTGCGGGTATAGTTTCGCGTGAGCTTCGACTTTTCACAATGGCGGGCGTCTGGATCCCTCAACCGTTTGCACGGCATTCCGTTATTGTATTCATGTTCTTTCATTAGTGGACGCGCTAGTCATCCAAAGTATGAATGTGATGCAATAAATGGTAAAATTTTCCCGGAGTGGTTGGATGATAGATACCAAATATCCTTCAGGTCATTTACTGGCGGTCGAAAATAACGTATCAGCTGGCGGAACAAAGTTGCCAATCCTGCCACGAACTTCGGAACGCCGCATTCTCCACACTCAGGGAGAACTCTAGTCCGTATGCCATCATAGTGCTGCGCCGGGGCGTGTTTAGGAAAGAGCTTCTGGTCATCCGTTGACATCGAAAATGTGGACGGTTCCGCCGGGACCCGTCTCCTGATCCCATAGCGTTCGAGCGCGCCAGCACACCGAGGACATAGACCCTGTCCTTCTATCAAGTAATTCAATAATTACGAGGCGATTTATGTCCATAAGAATCGCATATATAAGGTGATCGTGAGTGGACATTTACAGGCATTCCCCGTCATCTGAACAACGAGATCCTCTGCAGATTTATCACTGGTCTTCCACTCACAATGTCTACGAATGGTGCGTACCGGTCAGATAGGGCGAAACTGACATGTTGACCGCGCGTGAAGGTCGTACCTTGAAAACGATCGAAATCGATTGCCAAGATGCCCACCCTGTCTCGATCTGCTTCACGTGCGATGGAAGAGA
>JBBPMA010000951.1:0-14945 GCA_038090075.1 Xanthoconium purpureum | reverse complement strand
CGCAGAATTGGCAGTAAGCTGAAGTCCCTCTATGGGTGACTATAGATTTCACAGTGTATTCTTCTTTGCCCTGAATCTTGGAGGGAGGGGGGTGATTGAAATTGGGGCTGTGTTCAGGAGTTTCCTGATAGGTGGAGAGTAGTGAAGCATGGAAGACTGGATGGATTTTCCAAGTCAGCAGAAGATGGAGGTGGAAGGAAAGGGGAGATAGAACTTGTTCTATTTTGAAAGGGCCTTCTCAGTAAGGAGCCAGTTTCTTGGATTGGTAGTTGAGTTTCAGGTTGTGGTTATCTAACCACACTTTATCCCCAACTTTCCAAGGTTTGAAGCAGGAATTAATGCGATCTTTGATCAGATTTGCTGCTTTGGTATGGGCTTCTACGGCTTCTGATTGGGCTTGTTCAAGAAGTTTGAGATGTTTCTCTAATTCTGGAAGAAAGGTTTTCCCAATTTTGGGGTAGGTGCATCAATGTCATTGTTGTAGAGGACCCATAGGGAGTGGAGGATGTCCACATTGGAAAGTTTGTTGTTGGTTTTCAGCCAGTTGATGTAGTCCTATACCTTGTCTTTTGGAGGAGGTGGAGTTTCTGTGGTTCTGATATTTTGAACCAGAGGTGGTCTGTTGCCAGAGGGGCCTAATTTGGGAGATCCTCCGCACAAATGGTTTCTGGTGCTGCAGCCTTTTTTGTGGCATACAAAGCAAAGGTTGTTTCTCATGTGGTTAGCACATTGTGCAGGGGTGAGGTAGATTCAATCTATGTCCATGGCATTTGGGTCATGATGTGAGTTTGTGTTGTGCAAGGTCCTCATAGGGGTTCCTCCACCTTGAAGTTGCTTCATACATTTCATAATGTCAAAGAATTGTTCTGCCTTTTTGAGCTACTCTTTGTGGGTGGTCAGTTCAGTTGGAAGCATGGTCATCTTGTAGGCGAGGCTTGGAGAGACAGCTCAACTGAGCATATCCATGAGGATGTGTTCATTGTTGGCATGGTTGAGGCCGGCTCTGGAAGCTTCAAGTTTGAAGTTAGCTTTGAACTCGTGGAAGTCTCTGTGGTAGGTAGGGTCTTCCTGTCACATGGAGGCAAGTCTATTCCAGCTTTTGGCATGAAGGTCCATAGTAAGGAACACTTCACTGAAGTGAGCGAGAAGCTTGGCAAAAGTCTTCTTCTTGGCTGGCATGCTTTCATTGTCCAGCTTCATGAGCCATCCTTCAGAGAAAGGTGCTCCTCGTCCCTTGCCCATCCTATTGAGCAGGGTCAGGGTTTTGGCCTGATCATTGTACTTCAATGAATTCATCACGAAGTATCCTTTCATGGCAAGGATCCATCTGTTGGCATCCTCTTGTTTGCCAGAAAATTCTTCTGGGAGACCCACTTTAAGTTCTCCTTAGGAAGCCATATTGTCTTCAATGTGGGGAAGATCAATGTTGGGGTTGGGATCCAGGTTTGGGTTTGGATCAGGCTCAGGTGCAGTAGATGCTAGTGGGTTGTCTCGGAGGTATTCTGCAAGAGCAACATGGTATTGCTGGGTTCATTCTTCCTGTTCAGGGTCGATCAGAGGGACAGTGTTCTGGGGCTTGTCAACACCAGTGTGAGGATTTGACTCCAAAGGAGAATCTGTCACAATGGGAATGGTGGAGAGGGAAGGTGGGGTGGTAGGACAGAACAGGGAAGAGTGAGTGATTGGTAAGGGTCTGCTGGCAGGTGTTGACAAGTGAGGGGATTGTCCATAAGGGGAACCGGAAATCCAAGTATGTTGTCTGGGTTGGAACACGGTGGGCAGGGGGAATCCTCAGGAGAAGCTTGTGAGGCTTCCAAGGAAGAGTTGGTTTCAGGTTTGGGGTCTTGCCGACTGAGTAAGTCAGTGAGATTGATTCTGCACATGGTGGGTGTGGGCACACTCTGAGTGTGAAAGCTGGAGTGGGAGGAAAGCTAGTTCTTTTGTTACATCAAGTGTTGCTTTCTAGTGTTCCACGTAGGACACCTTCTGAGTGAGGGGCAAGGTTCCTGGTAAAACAGCCGATAGGTCTTATTGGTGTAGCCTAGCAGGCAAGGGCTTATTGGAGTGGCCTTCCTGGATGAGGGTATTGCCTTGAAGTGATACTTGGTGGACCTAGGAGTAGGTCAGTGACTGGGCGAAGCACACAGATTAGGTGTGAATGCAAGTGGTTTCCTCGAATGTGGGGCGAATGGGAGTCTCAAGGAACCAGTTAAGGAGCCTTGGAATGAACTAGATTACAACATGAATGCATAGAACTAGCTGGAGAATACCAGCATACATGGGGGTTTATATACTTCTAAGGGGAGGGCATGGACTGGGATGAAATGGTGGCATAAGTGGAATGCGGAGGCCCATAGGGGTTCCATGTCTAAAAGGAGAAGCGGAGAGCTGCAAGAAGAGTAGAAGGGGAAGGCATACAAGAGACCAGAAGAGGTCCATTCCAGAAGGGATACGGAGTTCTGTGTTGCAAAGGAAATGCAGGATCAGAAGAACAGAAGAATACAGAATATACAGGAGACCAAGATGGAAAAGGAAAGGGACTGAGATGTATCTGGAAGGCAGAGTGCTGATGGGACAGCAAGATCTATGCACAGTGGATAGCAACCTAACCATGCAGGAAATCTAGAAAGAGAATCCAGAACAGGACATGGGAGTCCAGGAGTCGAGTGGTGCAGTGTATGGGATGAGGTAGTTCTCCAAAGGGGTAGAGAGGTCGCTGTAGGAAGCAAGGGAAAAAGGGGGGATCTCATTGAAGGGCACAAAATCCATAACAGATCTCTTCCAGTCTTCCATATGTCTTCCCTTTCTGCTCTTCCTGTGGCTCTCTGCCTCTCCTATTAGACATGGAACCCCTACAGGCTTCTGCTTTCCACTTATGCTACTGTTCTGCTCTGGTCCATGTGCTTCCCTTAGAGGTATATAAACCCCTTCATGTATGCTGGGACTTCCCAGCTAGTTCTATGCATTCGCATTGTAATCTAGTCCATTCCAAGGTTCCTTCATTGGTTCCTTGAGACCCTCTGTCTGTCTCACTATCAAGAGAACACTTGCATTCTCACTTAGTCTGTGAGCTCCGCCCAGTAAATGACCTCCTTAAAGGTCCATCAAGTATTGCTTCAAGGCAATACTCTTGTCCAGGAAGGCCACTCCAATAAATTCTTGCCTGCTAGGCTACATTAATAAGATCTACTGGTTACTTTCCCTTGTGGAACTCTAGAAAGCAATGCTTGATGTAACAGGTTTGGGGCAATCATGAATCTCAGGAGCAGCACCATTGGCATTATCATTTGACACAGAAGGAGCTGGGGGGAGAGTGACCTTAGAGATGTCTTTCTTGTCTGCACAGAATTGACTGTTTCTTTGCAGGCTGAAGGGATCAACGTCAATCTGAATTGCAACTGGCCTGTCTTTTGTCACAAGGCAGGGTTTGGGATGATCATGAATCTCAAGAGCAGCACTATTGGCATTATCATTTGACACAGAAGGAGCCAGGGGGAGAGCAACCTTATAGATGTCTTTTCAGTCTGCATGGAATTGATTGTTGGAACAGAAACTCACCTCATTTGATGATAATGGAGAAGTGGCCACACAGCTTCTTTTCAAAGAACAAGCAGGGGCCTTCCCTTTATCCTTGTTAGCAGGTGCACACAGAACATTGACAAATATGCATTTCTTCAAGGGACATGATGGGAGATTTTCCAAAGCCTTGCGCTTGTGAGAGATTGGCATGACAATGACATCAGAGTCGGGTGCTCCTTCAGAGGTTGTTTCTTCTTCCTCATTCTTGTCTAAAGCTCCCCTCTGCTGAGCACCACTTTCCTCAGGTTCAAACTCAGACCCAGAAGGGGAACTGATATCCTGTACCTTGACCTCTGGCACGTTCTTTAGCATTGAACACTGTGTGTCAGCTTTTGCAGGTTGCTGCTTCCAAAGTGGCAAGATCCTCTTCTCCAGAGCTGGTGGCAGAGTCTCCTGATGGTCATTGGATTCGGAGAGGGACAAAATGTCAGACACTGTGATTGGGTGAGTGACCTCCTTGCCCTTGCTTTTGATTTGGAGGGGATTCTTCTTCTTCTTGATGCAAGTGGCTGCAGTATTCACCTGGCAGGGTGAACCTTTGTGATCAATAGATCCATCAGCAAACATATGTTTGCCAAATGGGTGGGGCAAGTCATATTCAGGAGTGGCTCTGGTGATTACAGGGAATCAGCAAGTGCATAGGTTGGCTGCTCGCCTGTGAGCCATATGGGGGGGCAAAACCAAGTAAACCACTCACCAATACACTTGGGCATGTGCTCAAAGTACAAGCCCTCCTTTGAAGGTTTGTTGAAGGCAGCAATGAGAATGGAGCACTCTGTCAGGAAGAGGTCTGAAATGCCTTTTGATCCCACCTCGGAACAATGGTGATTCTCTTCTGGGAAAGGCACTGAATCTGGAAAGTTGTGACAAATGATGCTACTACTAGTGAGCTTGCTTGGCAATCCCTTCCAAGGAAAAAGCTTTTAAGAGGCCCATTGACATCCCAACTTGGCTGACAGGGAAGTCAACAAAGATGTTGACAAGATTGTGCAATACTGAGCCACTTACTCAATGCTTGCACAAAGGCACTGCAAAGGTGCAAGTGATCTTCCATCTTGCCAGGGCCAGTGACCTCAATGATCTTCAGCTTGTTACCTCTCTCTGCTTCCTTGGTGATGGCTTTGGCAGACTCCCCCAGTACAGCAGCTGCATTTGAACCCTCCACAGCAAGACCATTAAAGGCAAGAGCAACACCAGTCAAAGACAGTCTATTGCTGTGCAAACATGTAAGCACCAACCATAAAACCACCATTGGACATGTACTAAATATGAGCCTTGAAATGTGCAAGAACTTTGTTGTCACTGGTGTGGCACCTTTCAGGCCAGAACTATGGATGAAAAGCAAGCATGAGTATTGATCAGTCTAAAGAAAGTAAACACCTACATATAGGGCCCCCAGTGATGTGAAGACCATACCGAAACCACCATCATGATAAACAATGCTACCAGCCATGATGAACACTGTTTCAAAGCTGTGCACCTTTGAAATGCCTGTAAATTTCAATGAAAATCAGTACACGATCAGATTCAACAAGATGCACACACTACTTGAGAGTAGTGTTTTGATAGCCACAGGAAAAGGGCCTATCTGTGTACAAGCAATTTGCCCCCTTCTATGGAATGATCTGCATCCTCGAGAGTCTCTAAGATGTTCCGCCACATACCTGGATATTCTTTCTGAAACAATGTGTAACACATTTTCATGGTATACACTGACCATGCATGTTAGAGCCTTGTGTTCCTGCTGCCAAAAACATGTACCAGATGTGGAAGTGGTGAGATCAGTATCCCCTGTTACGTCGAGCATTGCTTTCTAGAGTTCCACTGTTGCTCCTGGGGCTACCACCCAGTGAGACTTGGTAAAGCAGCCGATAGGTCTTATTGATGTAGCCTAGCAGGCAAAGGCTTATTGTTGAGGCCTTCCTGGACAGAAGTAAAGCTTGAAGCGATACTTGATGGACCTAAGAGTAGGTTGTTGACTGGGTGAAGCACACAGACTCAGTGTGAACACAAGTACTCCCTCAACTGTGAGGTGAGAAGGGGTCTCAAGGAATCTGAGAGGAAGCCTTGGAACAGACTAGATTATAACGCAAATGCATAGAACTAGCTGAGGAATCTCAGCATACATGGGGGGTTTATATATTGTCTAGGGAGGCACATGGACCAAGGGAGAATGGTAGCATAAGTGGAAAGCAGAAGCCCATAGGGGTTCCGTGTCTAAAAGGAGAGGTGGAGAGCCACGAGAAGGGCAGAAAGGGGAACATATGGGAGACCGGGTGAAATCCATTCCAGAAGGAATACGGAGCTCCATGTCGCAAAGGAACTGTGGAAGGCGAAGAGCAGAAGGAGACATATGGATATGGAAAGAGACCGAGATGTATTCAGAAGGCAGAAGGCCAACGGGACAGCGAGATCTAAGCACAGCAGATAGAAGCCTAATCGTGCGTGGAATCTAAAAGGAGGATCCAAAACAGGACTTGGGAGTCCAGGAGTCGAGAGGCACAGAGTAGGGGATGAGGAAGTCGCCTAGCAGGAGGGAGAGGTTATCCCATGGAATGAGGGAAAAAGATGGGATATCATCAAAGGGCACAAAATCCATAACATCCCCCGGCCTTGCTAACTCCTGTTCTTTGTTGGCCGTGTGAAATTTCTGGTATGTATTCCAATGGTTGTTTGTGCAGGTGCAGAAGTACTGTTTCATGAAGTGGTTGATTACCTGTTGAAAGAGCAGCCTGACGCAAGACACAAGCTGACTAATCTGCAAGTTTATGTCATGAAACAACTGGTCCAGGATGGTATTCACATGGGCTGGGGTGCAACCAAGATTGCTTGGACCAGCAACAGTGTTTTTAGTGTCATCCGCACCTACCAGCAATAAATCAGAGGGATGCTTTGATCACGAAGAGGGTGTCAGAGTCTCAGGGCATTCAGGCAGCTCAAAGTCAAAACCGTCATTGTCATCACCCTGCTCAAAATCTATCAGTGCAGTAGGAAGCTCTTCAGGATGTTCAGTGTGGGGAGTTTGCTTGTTGGCTCCATTGTCTGGATTGTTCACCACACCTTCTGGATCAGCAGGTGTCAGAATCATTCTGTCTCTCCCAACATTATCATTGTGTGGCTCATCTCTCTCTGACAAGACACCAGCAAGAGCATCTTTTAATACAAGGAGAGAAGGTTCAGGTGGGGCTGTGTAAAGACTGTCAGGCAGAACCTCATGCATAATAACAATGCACTCACTGCGAGGCAGAGGGTGGCCCACACTGGCAGGAAGTGCAGATGTTGCTCAACATCTGGGTGAAGTGCAATCTTTCACTGCACTTGTGGATATGGGAGGATGTACTGTGCCGGAGGAAGACGCCTCACTGGATCAGCGTGGTCTCACCATGGGATTGGTCATACTCCTGGAAGGCTTGGTGTTGACCAAAGGAGATAGACTGGTCAGCTATAAGCCTGTGTACAACCAATTACATTATGAAGGAATAATGAAGGGGAAAAAGCCTACCAAATGATGACTTGAGCTTGCACACCAGATATGGGAATTGACTAGGAACCCTGTCAAATAGAGAGCTAGCACATTCAACTTGCCCTGCTTGTGAGGGCTCATTGCCTTCATCTCTTGTGGAGGGAATGGGATCACTGGTAGGGAGAGTGTGAAGCAAATGTTCACAGCAAGTGCCAGCATTGTGCACAAGCCCCATGTCCTGCTCTGTTGCCTTCACCCTGGAGCATAGGCAAGTAGAGGTCTGCTCAGGTGAAGGAGAAGCAGGCCTTCATCCTCCACCAATCTGTTCCTCCATTCTCTCATTCAAGACAGAGGGTGCATTGGGTGAGTGTCAGTCTGGCTGGCACATGTTTTGGCTGGCATTTTGAAGTTCAGGACGCATTTGTGTGACTAAGGTTAGAGTCCATCCACCACCACAAGCATGACTCACCTGAAGTAGAGGGAGGGGAAAGGCGAAGGAGGGGTGTGCAAAGCATTGGGAAAAGTTGCATGTGCAGGCCCTTCCATTTTATTTGTTTATCATCCTCAGAGGAAAATATTAAGGAAGGAGACAATGGGCATGGAATATGGTACTTACATTGAGGCTCACCAGCTTTGGACTAACAACAGTAGTTGTCAATTTGAAGCACCACTCAGGTGGGTCAACAGTGCAACAAAAAGAATCTGCATCTGCATTCCTTCACCAATCCGGTCCAGAAGCCTTCATAGATTGTCATCATGGTCCAACTTCCCTCAATAACATTGCCCTCACAATGGTCATCTCTGTCAAGCCTTGTTACGTCGAGCATTGCTCTCTAGAGTTCCACCAGTGCTCCTAGGGCTACTCCTAGTGAGGCTTGGTGAGGCAGCCGATAGGTCTTATTGATGTAGCCTAGCAGGCAAGGGCTTAATGGCGAGGCCTTCCTGGACAGAGTAAAGCTTGAAGTGATACTTGATGGACCTAAGAGTAGGTTGTTGATTGGGCAAAGCACACAGATTAAGTGTGAATGCAAGCAGTCCCTCAACTGTGAGGCGACAGGGTCTCAAGGAGTCTGGGAAGAAGCCTTGGAATGGACTAGATTACAACGCGAATGCGTAGAACTAGCTGAGGAGTCTCAGCATACATGGAGGGGTTTATATACCTCTAAGGGAAGCACACGGACCAGGACGGAGTGAAGGCATAAGTGGAAAGCAGGAGCCCATAGGGATCCCATGTCTAAAGGGAGAAGCGGAGAACTGCAAGAAGAGTAGAAGGAATGTGGAGCGTACGGAAGATCAAGACGAAAGTGGAAAGAGACCAAGACATATCTGGAAGGCAGAAGGCCGACGGGACAGCGGGATCTAAGCATGGCGGATAGAAGCCTAACCATGCTGGAAACTAGAGGGAGGACCCAGAACAAGATGGTGGGGTCCAGGCGTCAAGAGGGGCAGCGTAGGAAACAAGGTAGTTTCTGAGAGGGAGGGAGAGGTTGTCCCATGGGGCTAGGGAAAAAGAGGGGATTTCGTTGAAGGGTACGAAATCTGTAACAAGCCTGGATCAACTCCTGAACATATCTCTGGAACTTCCAGAGACTAGCTGTCAGACAGGACTTGGCTTCAGTGACTCGGAGAGGAGTGCTGTGCCCTTGCCTAAGTCTGGTCCTGAATTTTGGAACTTGAAGGTAACTTGGAAGTAATGACTTTAATGTTGCACAGCAACGAAGTCGAGTAGAGGTCAGAGGGAAGTCAAAGACTCAAGTGGAGGATCAGAGGGGAGTGGTATCTTAGTTGATATTTGAACTGAGGGAATACATGGCTTAGGGAGTATAGTACTTATACTACAAAGGTGGACAGGATTTGTCATGGAGGAATGGAGCTGAGTAATTATTCAAATGCAAGGCTGTGCATTGGCTGTCCAGAGATTGGACCTGTGCCACAGGTTCATAGCATTGGTGGCTAGAATGCTACAAAACTAGTATGAATGGGGATAAGTGAAATGTAGCATGATGAAAGAAGTCCCTGATACAAATCTGAAGGTCAGGAGATGTGCCTTGATCAAGAATGCATCAGAGTTGGTGTCTGATATATCTGGAAGTGACTTGGAAGACCAGAATGGACTTGGTTGATTGTACAGGATATGATAGTCTTGCCAGTTTTGCCTACAGAATGACAGTGTTGATTCAGTGCGCAACTTTTTCAAGGGGGGAGAAAGAGTCAGATGATGGGGATGTCCTGTGGAGCCAGGTACCATATACATTGAGGCTCACCAATTTCATATCAACAATGGTAGCTGTCAACTTGAAGTGCCACTTAGGCAGGTTGACAGCACAATGAAAGTAAGGTATGGGTAATCCTCTAAAGCTTCACCAATCTAGTCTGGAAGTCCTCATTGATGGTTATTGCAATCCAAACTTTCCTCAACAACATCACCCTCATGACAGTTGTTTCATTAGTTTCACCTACAGAACAACACAACATTGATTCAGTGCACAACGTTTTTGAGGGGGCCCACAACTTTTTTACAATGGTAGCTGTCATATCCCGCACAATCAACCAAGTCCATTCCAGTCTTCCGAGTCACTTCTGGATTTATCAAACACCAACTCCAATGCATTCTTGATCAAGGCACATCTCCTGACCTCCAGATTTATATCAGGGACTTCTTTCATCATGCTACATTTCACTTATCCCCATCCGTACTAGTTTCATAGCATTCTAGCCACCGATGCTATGAACCTGCACCACAGGTCCGATCTCTGGACAGCCAATGCACAGCCTTGCATTTGAATAATTACTCAGCTCTGTTCCTCCATGACAAATCCTGTCCACCTTTGTAGTATAAGTACTGTACCCCCCAAGCCATGTATTCCCTCAGTTTGAATATCAACTAAGATACCACTCCCCTCTGACCCCTACTCAACTTTGTTGCTGTGCAACATTTAAGTCATTACCTCTGAGTTACCTTTGAGTTCCAAAATTTGGGACCAGACTTAGGCAAGGGTGCAGCACTCCTCCCTGAGTTGCTGAAGCCAAGTCCTGTTTGACAGCTAGTCTCCGGAAGTTCCGGAGATAGTTCAGGAGTTGATCCAATCTTGACAGATTCACAACCAAGTTATCCTTCCATTGTCAGAAGATAGAATGTGTTTGCTGCATGTCACAGGTGATGTCTTTGGTGTGATAGGGGTGGATGTGGCAAGCACTGTGGCATCCGTGCTGCTGTGCAAATTAATCAGCATCCAGCATCTCCACAGAGTGAGTGGCACACTATGTTCTACAAGGAATAATTTACCTGGTGGATTTCACACCTTTGCCTGTCTCAATGGCAAGATTTGGGGTTATGATGGGTGCATCAACCATAAGCCTGACACAGAAGCCTTCAATGTCTGGACACCTGAATCCCAAGGATTGAGGGGATTCTCCATCCAGTTCTGAACACGTTGGTAGAGTGTTACAGGTGATGTCTTCGGTGTAATAGGGGCAGAGGCAGTGAGCACCACAGCAATTAAAGTGGGACCTGCTGCCAGTGTGAGTCACAGAAATGGGCAGAGCGAAGGAAAGGCTCCCTGGTGGTGTGGCAGGGATTAGCGACATCTGGACACCTGAACCCCAAGGATGTGAGGGAATTCCCCATTCAGTTCTGGTTAAAACTTTGGGAACAGCACACTCACAGCAAACTATATTCCCCATGATGACCCTCAAGCCACCACAGAATTGTGTATTCTTCCATTCTCCAAACATTTATGCAAGGGCACACATAACCTTTGTCTTATGACAAGACCACACCATCACCATACAACTAGTTGACACCTTGTATGACAGACTCAGCAAGCAGCTCTACCCACCTGGATCATACTTCACCACAATCGAGGACCAGATGGAATTTCATGTTCACTCTGTAATTCAGAATGGGAAAGCATCAAAAGCATGCTTGATCCATCACCAAGACAAGAGGATGAGGGAAATGAATGGATGGAAGTCTATATTCAGGATGGTTTGTGATGAGCAAAGTGGCCAGGCCAGGCCAATCATGACAAACAATGTTGATGTACTTGCATAATTGGTTACAAAGTGAGTATCATATTCATTGTTTGATGAACATGAACTGACCAGCATGTAGGTGGGCCATTGAAGATGGACTAGTCATTGCTTCATACCAGGAGACCAATTTTGTTGCACGTCCATGACATCACTTTCCTTTTCATCCATGTCCAACTCATACATACCCAGATGTCATGGTGTCACTTACCAGCTACTGTAACTAAAATGGCACTGTTTTGTTTGTGCTGCATATGTCATACTACCACATTAGCAATGGTGAATCTGATGGAGATGTTGAGTAGCCTTCAGATCTGAGTGAATAGCCTGAGTTCCAAGTCACCACTCACCAAGGCATCCAACAAGTTTTAAAGGGCTGCTTCTGACAATCAAACAACTCAAAAAGCCTCACTGAATGTCTCAGACCACCATGTAGGTTGCTCACCTTCATTCTTCTTGCCTACTCTGACTGACTAGTGGCCAGGCTACCTGCCAGCCATGCAGAGATCCCACCTCAGGGTACAAAGTCAGCCACCATATCATGGCATCAGCCATACCCCCTCTGCAGTCAGCACATTTCATGGGCTATTGGGCATTTCTATGCTCTTGGCCATTGGCATTTCACCAGTTGTGAGGAGTGCCAAGAGTTCTTTGTCATGCTTGTTGAATGTTTCAATAAGAGATGGAAAATGAGGAAAACCATTTTCCCTCACTTGCCTCTCAATGTCATGTTGGATGACTCACAGCTGGAGGAACTGGAAAATAAAAAGCTCAATCTTTACTTTGTGAGCCCTAGATGTGCAGTGACTTGTCCTGGTTGTTGCTGATAATAGGCTTACCTTAGCATTTCATCCACCTTTGGAAATGGATCCAATACAGTTGCCAGAACTTCAGTCTAGAATTTGATGTCAAAGTCATGGAGTCTTCTGAAGAATAAAGGGGGTACCTTAGACTGTCAGGCTATAGGGAAGGCTCAAGTACTGCTTGTAAAGTACTGTTATCATGGCAATATTGTCTTCTTTCAGCTGTCATATCACAGTGCTTCAGATCTACCGCCATGCTTACTTGTGTTCAAACAAAGATGCAATGATTGCCTAGGTTGCTGAGGAATTGAAAGTGACCGAGTTTGTTTGCCTTGCTTGTCACAGAATCCTGGATCAGAAATGACTGTTCAAGTCCTGGTTTGCTCTAGGCAATGGTCTATTCATGATCAAAACATCATGCAATATGACTTGCAGAACATCCAATTTCAACATACCTGTCAGCATGTCATATGACAACTGGAGACAAGGAGAGTCCAGACAAGATCATTCACCTTGCTGTGGTGATGCATTTTTCTGGATTTTGCTCTGTCATTGGGATGACTTGGATGTTGGCTGTGGATAGGGAATTGCATGGGTGCAGGTAACACCACAGTTATTGGCAAACAGGTACAGAGGGTAGCATAAATAACCACATGCATGGTGCAACCACAAGGCCCCAAGCAATCCTGTGGAATCAGGACCTTGATAAGCAATCATACCATTTGCCCCAAATCAGTGTTTTGACAATCCTGGTATATGCTGCAGCAATGATGCTGTGTGAGCTATATTTGAAGGAGGCTATGATAGAAAGGTCATAACCATGATAGCATTATCAAAACATTCCAGGGCATGTTCTTACCACAAAATAAACTACATCAGCAGGAACAATGGTGGTGAATCTCACATTTACTACAGTTATGCTACAGGCAGGGTCTGGACAAGCACAAATAAATACTGTTGGAAGAGTACCATGTTCTGCTCCTCAAATCCAGTCACCTCATGTTCATGGAAGACTGCAAGCATCTGTGCAAGAACCCACAGACCACAGTCCACATTATTTGTTTGCAACACAGCAGTCTGCATTTGTCAGCAGAGGGTGGCAGATGGCAGTAGAGAAACCACTACTTACCATCACAGGTATGGCAGCCCATTCTTCCAAATGCCTCAAGGGCATGCTGTGTTGTGCATGGACAATGGTACACAGATGGGATATGAGGGTCATAATGTCCTAAAGCCAACTGAGTGAGTATACAAGATCAATGTAATGTATTTTCTTGTTTGCATATCATTAGATTGTTCCTCCATGGTTGCTCCTCCCTGAGACTGTTGAACAGCAAGAGTTACCATGTGTCGAGATGAATGCTGCAGACAATCCAGTGCCTCCAAGACAAGGGATGGTGTATGGGAAGAATCCAGATTGATTTCTTCCAGTACTTTGTGTGTGCAGTGTTTCACCAAAGGTCTTCATCAGCAGTGTTGTAACAGATGCAAATCAGGTTGTGGATTGAAAGAACTGCAAACAGGGAGGGTTTGTGAGTGACATGAACTGTATATAGCAACACTGCACACCTGTTCACACAGGTGTCATTGAGGTGTTCTTCATGGGAAGTTAATATTTCCACATCCTTTTTTTCAAAAAATAGACCACTGAAGCCAGGTGTGGATGGATGTGCTTGATTGGTGAGGGGCTCAGTGATCAAAATAGCAGGGGTAGTTAGATCAAACATGTCTCAGGTTAGTTGCTAAGTAGAATAGTTTCAACCAGTTGGTTTTTGCAAAATGAGTGAAGAGAACTCACATGTGTTTCATTCCAGAGGAGGGTGACCTCAGGTACAGTCACAACATCTTCTTTGTCCTCATTATCTCTGCCTGTAAGTACATCACCAAGAAGGACCTGTTCAGGGACTATGTCCTCCTCATTAGCATTTGGGTTCTCATTTTCTGCCATGTCCATCTCCTTATGGTCTGCTGGGTGCAGGCTACAAACCATGGGGGGAAGCCATTGAATCTCTATGTTAGATGTGTTTGGGATGCCTGCAACCTGTGCCACTATTTGCCTCATGGCCTGGGCTTGGCTTGTGTATTGTGCAGCTGAGACAAGCAGGGATGGCCATTGCTCTTCAAGAACAAGTAGTTCCTCATGTTGTTGCTGGAAAAGGAGGTAGTAGCAATGATCTAGACAAGAGTCATCTTCACGTCTGAATATGGTTATATGACTTACATTCAGGGAGGCATAGTGCCAATTTGACCACAGCAAGTTCCTTTCTGAACCAGCAGCACATATTGTCTGCTTCCATGCCCAAGTGGACTTGCTGTTACGCAAGTTGACAGGCTTGTGTCAAGGTCAAAGGTATACTTACTCTGAGGGAGGTACTCATGAAGAGACACTGCGTCCTCAAAGAAGTCTCAAGGTGAAGGGAACTAGGTTACAATTCAGATGAGTTGTGGAGTGCAAGACTGACACTGTATTTGCACAGAACAAGAATGAAGAGAAAGTACAGGCTAGGTGGGTATTTAAGTACTATGGATTATATAAGAAGAATCTGGTAGAACTATGTGGAAAGTGGGGACACGTAACTACCATAAAAGAGGTAATCAGAGGAGTAGATAGTCCTGTTGATGAGATGAGAGGTTAAAGAGGAAGAAGTAGCAGAGAGGTGAAGACATCAAAAGTAAGTAGGTAATTGGTTTTGTCCTCATGATAAGGAAAGAGGTCTATGTAGACTTGTCATATAGTGTGGATGAGAAAGAAAGTATGACAAAGAAAGATGATCGTAACATTACCCCCTCCATACATTCAAGCTCCAGGCTTGAGATACCTGGGTCTCTTATTCGTTGTCCACCAAGGTATTGAGGTCATTGTCATCTGAGTAAGATCCTCCATAAGTGTTGCAAGATTCTGGTTGGGTAAGCGGATCAATCGGGCAGTTATCGACCACATGCCCCAGGGTGTTACATGTTCTGCAGATCCAAAGGTTGCAGAGAATTGTCAGAGTGTCCCCATCGAAGACAAAGAGTACATTGGGTCTCCAGACAATGATGTGCTGCGTGACCAGGTGCTGATTCCC
>JBBPMA010000949.1:0-14964 GCA_038090075.1 Xanthoconium purpureum | reverse complement strand
TATTGGGGCCTGGGGCTTGGCCTGCGATTTTCCAGGCCCCGAGCCCTTATGGGCCGGGCCTAAGCCCCGGCTTTCAGGCCGAGCCGGGCCGGGAAAACACTACTTATATGATATCTAGTAACCTTCGTTTTCTTGAGCTGAATACTTCTTTTTGGATGGTCTTTCTCTTCGTTCCAGACTTGTAGGTTAAACGTTATGCATTATGTATGAATATCTAATAGCATGTCGTATTGTCCGGAGTCATGGTTCCAGAGTTCAAAGTCTCAATTCAGCTTTGAACCTACCAACATACATAGTACCTTGATCGCATGCTACCATGTCGGTTTGAGTGTTAGAGCCCAAAACTGGGGCAGGGGCAGGGACCTATGGTCTTGACGGAGTAGTATGCGCCGGGCGCTTGCGTGTATCGAAATCACAGGGCCGGCCGGGCCGAGCCACTTCAGTCGAAGATTTGAAGCTCCTTTGACCATGGCTTGAGCTACTTCCTCAGCAAATCCACGAAACTACGACGAGAACACGACGAGACAATAGCAACGCCTGGTTTCGGCTTCGTTGAAAAGATCGGGATAGGGCCCGCCAACTGAATTTCTTGCCATACCCCGGTTTGATAGACAATCCTGTGGTGACCATCCAGTGGTAACGTTCTTGAGGCTAAGTTGTGACTCGACACGACTCGAATGCTCAGAGGAAGACATCTGGAAGACGGTATCAACCCTTACTCTTCAGCACGTTCAGCGCCCCTTCAAGTCTGAAGATGAGTTTTGAACACCGTAGGAGATATTTACCATGAACGACGATGATTTGGGCCTCGAATCTAACTGTGTACAGCCCCAAGGATGGTAATCCAGACGGATTGCCACACGACATAACAACGATATATCTAACCGCGGATCAACGAGTAACATTTGAATAGGAATCGTGACCTACCACCACTCCATCGCCAGAAAATGTTTGTAAAGTGTAGATTGTACTTCTAACGACGTAGATATTTGTGCAACGTCCACAAAGAATGCTACTGGTCCTCCAGGGAAGGTGTCGCGCTAGTACCTTACTAGGCTCTTGAGTGCGATCACATGCTTCACAAAGACAAAGACTGCCAGAAAGGCGATGAAATCCAGGACATCGACGGGTGGACTTACTGCGGTGCTCAGAACCAGCCCTCGGAGGAGGACGGTTACTGCGATCATCGTCTAGTTGCGATGGCGCTCTTCGCGCGTCAGCACCCATATGGTGCCGATGAAAATGGGTTCTGCCAATAACTACGGGCCATGTTCCAGATTCGCACTATATACAAGTGTGCAAAAACTGCTTATCCCAACCTTTGGGTATCCGCATTACGACTTTACATCTGAGTGCCGGTTTTCCTCGGTCTCAGCCGTGGTACATTTGAAGTTTGGGACAGGAGTGTCTAGTGCGCAGTCTCCTGCGCCCCCACTTCGCGTAGTCAGCACACAACACGGGGAATATATTTCAGCGCTTAATGCGTACTCGTCTTGGTTTATCCATTTCGGCCCGGATAGGCTGTCTTGGTAGCACACCGTGACAGCGCGTGCAATTCGTCTGCTACTGTCTGCTAAGCTTCTCTTTGACAGCGAAAACCATCGCCTAAACTTGCATCTGCTTGCAAGCACGAGTATCCTTCGAACGAGCATCCATTTTATGTTAGTATCTTGCAAGCCACTCCGTGAGGTGCGCCTACCTTGCACAGGTCGTGCTCACGCAATCCCGTAGTATAGTCTCCCGACGAACGGGTTTCTCATCAATTACTTTGACAGGCGGCACACAACTCGAACCATGTATGGCAGATGTAACTCCTAAATGGCTCTGGCTTTCGTGATAGACGTGAGATAACATTGCCCCATGGGCGACCACCTTGTGGCTAAAAAGGCGTCAGCAAAATTTGTGAGCACGTTAGACGAGTACGGACGCATGTTTGTCCGGTCGGTGAATACTAATCTCCCTAGCCGTAAAATACGACTGGAGCCGAGAGGAAACCCAGTCATTTGTTGAGAGCCCTCCAACGAGGAATGCCGTCTGAGAGTACGGAAAAGATGATTAGTTGCTGTTCCAAATCATGAATATATAACGCACTGTAATTGGGATTGCTACGAACTGTTGCTGTTGTTCGAATGCATCGATGATGGCCTCAACGGAATCACTGAACAGCCCGGTAGCTTCTTCACTAGAGGGTATGAAATTAGACAATCAATGAGAGTGGTGTAAGTTGCACGAAGTCATACCCAGATAACCTCAGATACCCAGATGAGATGCAATGTTCCGAACTATTGATGCGACGACTAGCAACCTTGATGTATGCAGGTTCTCGATCACTCTCGATGATACGTTTCGTTGTCTGGTCAAATTCTCGTGTAATTCGAGCCATGTCCTCCGGGCTAGAGTGATCCCAGCCTTCAAGTTTCCCTGTTTTGGGTGTTCGTCACTCGAAAATATTGGCATGAACATGCCACTGACTTTCTATCAAGGTCCTAGCTCTGCGAGTAACAAAGACAGAGCCCTGCAATCGAGCTAAGGAGATAGGAATGGATCAGTGAGAGCTTGGCGGTCGATAATGACTACATACACTCTGCTGGCACGATCTCCTCCCAAGAGGTCCGGTTAGGTCTCATCGAAAACATACTCAGATTGATAATCCCACCACCAGCGTCGATCACAACGACCCCTTGACGAACAGCATAGTTAAGCATGTTCCCGTCGAGAAGGTGTGAGGTGCAAAGGTGGAGGCCCGCTTCGCCTTCCGCCATCATGTGTACACGGGGTTGTCCCTCTGGTACACTGGGAACGAGACCGGCACGTTCGATCGCCCGGAAATATAGGGATCGTTGTTCAGCCCAGCCGCCCGGATAAGTGAAAATGTACTCGATGGAATCCTCCACAAACGACCAAGGGAAGGCGGGGTGGCATTCCTGGATATAGGTCTTGGAACAGTCAAACAGATACTTGATGAAATCAGCGAGAACGTCAACGGCAGATTTTCCAGACGGAAGTGGGGGTAAACCAGAGCTCAGATTTATTAATGAGTGCTCCGGACAAAGGTGAAGCTTCCATCTAAATTCATGGATGAGTACGAGCTCTAAGAACGATAAATCATGTTAGCAACTAACGATTCAACCTTGCTCCATTCTTCGGTCAGCGCCCTTTCAATGATATTCTGAGCAAGCACCTCGGCGCCGGCCGCTCTGAGGGTGCCGGTTTTGTCATAGTACAAGAGAGATGGCACCTTGGCATCGGTGTGGCCTACATCCTGTGAAGGAAATCTATGACCAGTGAAGAATATTGATGGAAATCGGTGAAGGGTGTACCTCGCGACCGAAAGAACCTCAGGACGGTGATGAGGTTCTTTGATACAGTATGAGACACTACTATATGTCGTGCCGATGTCGAACGCTAGGGCGAGTTTAATGTGCGGCTTGAGATTCGGCATTGCTGATGACCGAAGCGCAAAGAAAGAGAGGCTTACACGTGGGGCCATCATGCCATGGACATGGTGGTGATTTTGTACTCCGTTAGACAACACGTGTTGATCCAGCCATTGCATATGAAATACACGTGGTGGACCAATATTCTTGTTGCTTGGTGATAACTTGGACAACGGAAGTTCATAAACAACAGACCTGTTGTCCGAGCAGGAAAGAGCTTGTCAACGGTTGGAACTTATGGCGTCGAGACTCTTCCAAGGATAATGTTGTATGTTCTGCGCTTGTTCTTTGTGTCGACGCCACCCCAGGGCAGATTCGTCGTGGCTACCTGGCTGGTCCGACGGGCCTGGCACACTGAGTTGCCGTACATACAGCAAGGTGCACAGGATGTAAGTAGTAATTTCGGGTTAGATATAAGACATGGTAGGTTCGTGTGTACTTGCCACGTCATGTCATCATCACAAGGCCAGGATATCTTGCACTTAAACAACAACGTTGTCCCGGATAAGTTTTTAGAGGTGATTGTATTCCCTACCGGAGTCTGCACAGGTATGGACATGTGCTTACATTGGCACGGTTGTCGGGACTTTCCAGTTTTCTGCAGAAGGGTGCAGGTTCGCGAACCAGAAATGTACGGGGGATTTCCATGTTATCTGTACACGACAAACCTGAAGTGCTTCCTTTTTTCTTTTTGGACAAGGCTTTGTTGTTCTCACGCAGCAACCATCTAAACTAGTCCTCAGGTAACTTGATAAGTAACTGTCTTTATTCTCGCCCTCGTTCACGTGAGAGTTCCATCAGAAAGCGCACCAAATTGGGTATCTTGAATTCTTCCATTTCGAAAAGGGCGTCAGAAGGTCCTAGATTCGTGCTACCGAATTGGATTTCGACCAGCAGGATGCGCCCACTATCCTAACTTCCAAGTTCCATCAGAAAACACACCAAATTGGGTATCTTTAAATCTTCCCTTTCAAAAAAGGCGCCAGGAAGTTCGGTTGTGACATCACAACGAGATGGTGTCGGTCACGGCTGAGTCAGCCGTGACAGGAACGCAGGAAATTCTCCCCCCTGCAACGTCCGTCGCTCGCCCGCCCGCCGCGCCGCCGTCGATCGGGCGATCCCACCTATTCGGGCTACTGAATTGGATTTCGACCAGCAGGATGCGCCCAGTGACTTTCCTAAAAGCTGCAGGTCATCCATGTGATCACGCACCGCCCTTGACATTGTACATAACGTGGCCATCAGCGGCCAACACAGCAAGGCAATAGAGGGGGTTGACAGCAAGTACCTGTGACGTACCTTCCAGTATGGCCATAAGTGATCCATACACGCCCATAAACCTCTTCGCGGCGACCGGCCAAAAGCTTAGGCTCTTACATCATCCATTTCCCATTTGTGATTCACATGTTACAGCAACATTGTGCCGAATAGTATCAAGAATAGCATGGGGTGTTAGTATGGCCAGCCATCACCGCAACAACGCTGCACAACAGATAATGTTTCACAGGTCTGGCCAGGGTAGTCGGCCGGGGGACATTGCAAAGTGCTGCCCACCGTCACGGTGGACGATGGGGGGCGGGTTATGCTAACACCACATGCCGAACGCAACCTAAAAATACTGTTGCCCCTCACACGTACGTCAGTTCCAGCACCAATGTGACCTTTAACGAGTTAGATCAGATCCTTCAAGCCGCTATAAAGCACCTGCCCATATGCGCCGAGGGCGAAGTCTCATTGCTTCCTTCCGATTCTCTAGAATGCCGACACTGCTGACCGTGCTTCGTCCAATGCCCGCGGTCCCGAACAATGTGGGGACCGAGTGATAGATACAGATGAGGTAATCTCAAACATTTTTTATGATGTACACCATGACGACGCAGATAATGCGGAAATGAGAGCTCGTCTCGGGTGAACGCGGGGCTCATAACCTGTTGGAACCCATGAGATAAGATATGGGGGCGAGCTACGACATGGCAGACGGCAACTAAAGTACGACGACTGAGCTGGGGGTTTGTATACCCCTAGGGCCTAGGGTAAAGGGTAAAGGAAAAGAACCCTATGATGTAGTAGGTAGCGCTGAGCAATGACGCAGGTCGTTAGTGCTGTGCACCAACAGTACTGAAGGTGAAAGTCTTGCTGGTGTCCTTTTTGAGTTGCGTTCTAACGAACCTCAGAAAATCCTGACGTCAAACTCAGGTAATCTTATATCTTATGCATGATTATGTTGCGTTGGCAGTTATGAATGAATTGTTTGCTTTTGTTTATAGTTACACTCTGAATTTGACTTTGACGATTTGTGTACATACGACGCAACGACTGGACTCGACGATGCAGCGACACCTCCAAGCTAGCCAAATCCTTCTTGGGGCGGGATTCTTACCTGGAATTTACTCTTCCTGGACCCTACGGCGTCGAATCCACGGATCTAATACTACTTATCAACCACGACCATTACCTCGGGGTTTCGGCTCAAGGCAGTGTTTCAGAAGATCCCAGAGTACCTGATGCTCCAGTCATTCAATTACATCGATTTCCCACTGCTGGTAACAGGGCAGAAGGGACCTTTAGCAAAAGAAGTCTTCCCGGCCTCACTTGGGCAGAATTAATCACACGAGCCATCGCGCGCAGGGTCGGAAACTTTGCCACTCGAGGCATAATAGTCACCCGTCGGATCTCATTACAGGTGAGATAAGGCTATCGCCCAATAGTTCCTCTGGCCTCATAAACAATTGTGCCGTCTTTCTTGTACTATGACAAACCGGCACTCTCAGAACGGCCGGCGCCGAGGTGCTTGCTCAGAATGTCATTGAAAGGGCGCTGACCGAAGATTGGAGCAAGGCTGAACCGTTAGTTGCTAACAAGTTTTATCGTTCTTAGAGCTCGTACTCATCCGTGAATTTAGGTGGAAGCTTCACCTTCGTCCGGAGCACTCGTTAATACATCTGAGCCCTGATTTACCCCCACTTCCGTCTGGAAAATCTGCCGTTGACGTTCTCGCTGATTTCATCAAGTATCTGTTCAACTGTTCCAAGACCTATATCCAGGAACGTCATCCCACCTTCCCTTGGTCTTATGTGGAGGATTCCATCGAGTACATTTTCATTTATCCGGGCGGCTGGGCCGGACAATGGTCCCTATATTTCCGGGCGATCGAACGTGCCGGTCTCGTTCCCAGTGTACCCGAGGGACAACCCTGTGTACACATGACGACGGAAGGCGAAGCGGGCCTCCACTTTGGTACCTCACGCCTTCTCGGCGGGGACACGTTTAACCACACAGCTCGTCAGGGAGTTGTCGTGATCGACGTTGGTGGTAGGATTATTAATCTGAGTATGTTTTCGATGGCATCCAGCCTGACTTCTTGCGAGGAGATCACGCCAGCAGAGTGTATGCAGTAATTATCGATCGCCAAGCTCTCACTGATCCATCCCTATCTCCTTAGCTCGATTGCAGGGCTCGGTCTTTGTTACTCGCAGAGCGAGGACCTTGATAGGAAGTCAGTGATATGTTCATGCCAAATATTTTCGAGTGACGAACCCCCAAACAGGGAAATTTGAAGGCTGGGATCACTCTAGCACGGAGGATATAGCCCGAGTTACACGGGAAGTTGACCAGACAACGAAACGTATCATCGAGAGTGATCGAGAACCTGCATACATCAAGGTTGCTAGTCGTCGTATCAGTAGTTCGAAACATTGCATCTCATCTGGGCAGCTAAGATTATCTGGGTACGATTTCGTGCAACTTACACAGTTCTCATTGATCATCTAATTTCGTATCCTCTAGTGAAGAAGCTACCGGGCTGTTCAGTGATTCCGTTGAAGCCATCATCGATGCATTCGAACGACAGCAAAAGTTCGTAGCAATCCCAATTACAGTGCGTTGTATATTCTTGACTTGGCACAACTAATCATCCTTTCCGCATTTTCAGACGGTATTCCTCATTGGAAGGCTCTCAACAAATGACTGGGTTTCCTCTAAGCTCCAGTCGTATTTTACGGCCGGGGAGATTAGTATTCACCGACCGGACAATCATGCGTTCGTTCTCGTCTAACGTGCTTACAAGTTTTCCTGACGCACTCTTTAGCCACAAGGTGGTCGCTAATGGGGCAGTGTTATCTCACATTGATCATGGGCACCAGAGCCATTTGAGAATTGCATCTGCCAACAAGGTTCTTGATTGGGGCGCATTGTGTCCCGTACATCAACATATTCTTTCGGCAGCGCTGCAATCTGCGCATCGTAAATATGATATAGTGCGCGCGCACGACCAAGGGAAGGCGGGATGACATTCCTGGATATAGGTCTTGGAACAGTCAAACAGATACTTGATGAAATCAGCGAGAACGTCAACGGCAGATTTTCCGTACGGAAGTGGGGGTAAATCAGAGCTCAGATGCGTTAATGAGTGCTCCGGACAAAGGTGAAGCTTCCACCTAATTTCACAGATGAGTACGAGCTCTAAGAACGATAAATCTTGCTAGCAGCTAACGATTCAGCCTTGCTCCATTCTTCGGTCAGCGGTCTCTCAATGACATCTCGAGCAAACACCTCGGCGCCAGCCGCTCTGACGGTGCCAGTCTTGTCATAATTCAAGACAGATGGTACTTTGGCGTCAGTGTGGGCTACACCCTGTGAAGGAAATCTATGACCAGTGAAGAAATATCGATAGAAATCAGTGAACGGCGTACCTCGCGACCAAAAGAACCTCAGGAGCATAGTGTGGCTCTTTGATACAGTACAAGACGCTACTAAACGTTGTGCCAATGTCGAATGCTACGGCGAGTTCAGCGTGGGGCTTGAGGTTCAGCATCACTGATGACTAAAGCGCAAACAAGGGAGGCAGATTGCATATGAAATACACATGGTGAACCAATACTTATTCTTGTTGGTGATAAGTAACTTGGACAATGGAAATTCATAAACAACAAACCTGTTGCCTGATTAGGAAGGGGCCCATTAACGGTTGCGACTTATGGCGTCGAGACTCTTCCAAGGATAATGTTGTATGTTCCGCTCTTGTTCCTTGTGTCGACGCCACCCCGGGGCAGATTCATCGTGATTGCCTGGCTGGTTACGGGCTTGGCACACTGAGTTGTTACGTACATACAGCAAGCCGCACGGGATGTAATAATTTCGGGTTAGAGATAAGATATGTTAGGTTCGTGTATACTTGCCACGTCATGTCATAACAAGACCAGAGTATCTTGCACATAAACATACCTTGCACAACATTAATGTCCAGGGTAAGTTTTTTGAGGTGATTGTATTCCCTACCGGAGTCTACACGGCATCTAAACTAGTCCTTCAGGTAACTTGGTAAGTACATGTCTTTATTCTCGTTCTCGTTCGCGCGATGATTTCGCGGACTCTGAGTTGCTCGGAATCTAAGATGACTGCCTCAACTTTGCCATCACACAATAGCTTCCGAGTTCCATCAGAAAACGCACCAAATTGGGTAATTTCAAAATCTCCCCTTGAAAAAAGGCGCCGCAAGGTTCTATTCGCACTACTGAATTGGATTTTCGACCAGAAGGATGCGCCCACTTTTCCTAACAGCCGCAGGTCATCCATGTGATCACATCCAATATGCCCATAAGTGATTCATACCCGCCCATAAACAGGCTCTTCGGGGCAACCAGCCAAAAGCTTAGGTTGTGTTGAGCGCTACACATCATGCATTTCCCATGTGCTGTTGGTCTGAGATTACAATTCACATGTTATAGTAACATTTTGCCGAATAGCATGCGGTGTTAGTATGGCCACCCATCGCAACGACGCTACACGACACACGATGTGTCGCAGGTCCGATCATCGTCACAGTGGACGATGGGAGGTGGGCGGTGGGCTATGCTAACAGTAGCACCACATGCCGACTTAAAAACACTGTTACATACCCTCACACGTACGTCAGTTCCAGCGTCAGTGTGATCTTTAAAGAGTTAGACCAGGTCCCTTGAGCCGCTATAAAGCACCTGCCTGTACGCGCTGAGTGGGACTCGGACAGAGATATTAGACGACACCATGGTATGCAATACGCACGCGCCGAGGGCGATGTCTCATTGCTCCTTTCTGATTCTCTAGAACGCCGACACTGCTGACCGTGCTTCGTCTGGCGCCCGCGGTCCCGAGCAACGCGGGGACCGAGTGACGGATACAAATGAGGTAGTCCCAAACGTTTTTTATGATGTACGGTGCTCAAATTTTCTTCGACCTTAGAATCATTCATTCCCAGCTCAAGACGGGGAACAAGCCTCCTCGCATACTGAGGCTAAGAAACTTTCGTTCTGTGGGATATGTGTCGCGCTCCGAGTCCCTCGCTGGTGGAGGGGGCCAACCGCAGGGACAGCTCAAACCACTCAGTCAGAGATGCCACCGCAAGTTCCTCGACTATCGTTCCCACCAATCGCCTCGTCGCATGGGCACGACCCACCACAAGTGGCAGGCCCATCAAGCTTCGGTAAATTTTCTGAAGAGAATATTTCCGAGGTTCTGGAGTCGTTGAATGGAAAGCTTCAGGGGGCTGGTATGAACATGGCGGACTGCCTCGCGCGAGGGTTCGAGTTCGGGAACCTCACGGAGGAACGAGCCACCGCTGTGCAGAGGGTGTCAAACTGCATTGGCTTAGTTTTGGGGACATCCTTGGGAACGGGTACGCCAAAGGATATACCTAAGTTACTCCCAATCGCGTTCCAAACCTGCCTTGCATTTGCGCTTCACCGAATCGCTTCCACAAACCTGAATAATGACACCGATCAGAATTCGTCAAGGGCAGGTGAGTAATAAGGCGCACCCGCTCTCGCATCATTCACAGTTCATTTGCCTAGAATCCCCTACCAAACAGACTATTATTGCAGACATTGGAGACATTATGTTAGCTGCAGGCTGCAACGCTGCTCGGGACGACCTATCGTCCAAGATTGCGTCCGAGTTTGAGGAGAAAATAACCTCGCTCGTAGAGCTCGCTGTACGCCTCCAAACGATGCTAAAAAAGGCAAGCGACTTCAAGGTCTTCATCGCTCGGTCCGGCGAGAAGTTTGACGGTGCAAAATTCGAGGACGAGAACGCTGACAACACGGAGGGTGTTATCACTCAAGGCGCACTGGTATTGTGTGTGACTTCCATTGGGCTGATAAAGCAAGTGCCTTCAGAGATGGGACAGGAAGAGAAGGTGGTACTGAAGGCGAACGTCTTGCTGGATTCTTTTTTAGGTTGATTTCATTCTAACGGACTTCAGAAAATCCTGACGTCAAACTCAGGTAATCTTGTATCTTATGCATAATTTGAATGTGGCGTTGGCAGGTATGAATGAATTGTTTACTTTTGTTTATAGCTAGACTTTGGTTACGTTTTGAGTTTGTTGTGTGCACGCTTTGACCCAACCGACTGGACTCGACGACGCAGCGACACCTCCAAGTTAGCTGAGACCCTCTTGGGGCGGGATTCTTGCCTGGAGTTTTACTCTTCCTGGACCCTACGGTGTCGAATCTACGGATCTAAGGCTACCTATGAACCCACGTCCATCACCTCGCGGTTTCGGCTCTCAAGGCAGAAGACCTCAGAGTATCCGATGTTCCCGGTCATTCAATCACATTGATTTCCCACTACTGGTAACAGGGTAGAAGGGGCCTTTAGCAGAATTGATTACACGGATCGTGCGCAGGGTCGGAAGCTTCGCGACTCGAGGCATGATAGTCAGTCGTCGGATCTCATTAGAGGTGAGATCAGGCTATCGCCCAATAGTTTCTCTGGCCTTATAAACGATTCGCGTCCCGGTCTTCTCTGAGCCGCAACCATGTAGCATCGCAAACAACACACCGGGCCTTCGAAACTCGTTCTGGCGTCTGACATTGGAGCGACCTATAGCAGTGTCTCGTACTGTATCCTTCAACCACGCTGAGTTCCTGAGGTTCTTACCGTCGAGAGGCAAGGCCCACATCCCTTTCCATTGACCTTTCTTAACTCCTCGTAGGTTTCCTGCACAGGGAGTAGGCCACACCGATGCCAAAGTGCCATCTGTCTGTACTATGACAAACCGGCACTCTCAGAGTGACCGGTGCCGAAGTACTTGCTCAGGATGTCATTGAAGCGGTGCGAATCCGAGGTTGGACGAAGGCTGAATATTGAATGGTCAGCTTCCAAGTCCGGCTGTTATTCACAGAATCCATACTTATCTGTGGAATTTAGGTGGAAGCTTCACCTTTGCGCAAAACACCCAGCGTCATCTATTTATCTCGACGACGATTTATTCGCACTCCCGCCCGGAAAATCTGCAGTCGACGTTCTCACAGATTTCATCAAGTATCTCGTTGAGTGTTCCAAGGCCTATATCCAGTAATGTCATCCCGCGTTTATTTCGGGTTGGCCGTCCGTCGAGGATTCTATCGAATACATTTTCACTTATTCGAGCGGCTGGACTGATTAACGATACCTATATTTCCGGGAGATTGAGCGTGCTGGTTTCGTCCCCAGTACACCTGAGGGGGATCTCCGTGCCCGCATGACCACAGCAAGCGAGGCGGGCCTTCACTTTTGCGTCTCACACCTTTTCGGCGAGGAGACGGTTGATCACGCTGCTCGTCAGGGAGTCGTAACCATCGATGCTGGTGGCGGGATCATCAACATGAGTATGTTCCCGATGACGTCCAACATGATCTCCTCCGGGGAGATTGTGCCAGCTGAGTGTATGTGGCTGTTATCGACTGTCGACATTTTACTTATCCAACTTTTTAAGCTCGACTGCAGGGACCAACCTCCATTACTCACAGGGCTGGGATGCTGATAGAAAGTTGGTGGCTTTATGGTGCTTTTATTTCTAGTGACGAACGCCAACAACAGGAAAGCTTGAAGGCTGGGACCACTAGCACAGAGGATATACACGGGAATCTGACCAGGCGACGAAACGTATCATCGAGAGTGATCGCGAGCTAGTATATATCAAGGCTACTAGTCGTCGCACTAACAGTGCGAGGTATTGTATCTCATCCGGAGATCTGAGGTTGTCCGAGTACGATTTCGTTTACCTGTGTCATCTTGATTAGCCATCTGATTTCGCATCCTCTAGCAAAGAAGCTACTGACCTGTTCAAAGATTCTGTTGACGCCATCATTGGTGCATTTGAGCAACGACAAAAGTCCATCGTAACACCGGCTACAGTGCGTTGTACCTTGTCTCGGAATAGTCGACCAAAATCTTTGCATCTTCAGATAGCCTTCCTTGTTGGTGGACTCTCAACAAATGACTGGGTCTGGTCTCGGCTTCAGTCGTATTCCGTGGAAAGGAACATTAGAATTCAGCGAGCGGACAATCACACGTTCGTGTTCGTAGAACATGCTCACAGATTTTTAACACATTTTTAGCTACAAGGTGGTCGCTAATGGGGCAGTGTTATCCAACATCTCCCGTCCGAACGACCAGATGTAAGTACATGTCTAGTCGACTTCGTGACACATCTCTAGCAACGGGGTCCTTGATTGGGACGTGTTGTGTCCCGTGCATCAGACCTCAGAAAATCCTGACGTCAAACTCAGGTAATCCTACATCTTATGCATAATTAGAATGTACCATGGAACGTTTTCTATTAGAAGCGGGTACGAGATAGAGTTAATAGGAGTTGAATTTTCTTTGGTACCTCACGTGAGAACAGCTCAAGAGCAAGTTCGAACAATCTCCTTCGACTGTATTTAGGTTGATCCACGGAGCGGAACGGCAAGAGCACGGAGGACAAGGAAGAAGCAACGACTTGAGCCTGTGTGACACATGGCAAATAGCACGGAGACAGACTTGCCTGAGGACGGAAGGAACGCAATGGGCGCGTAGAATATGACTGTAGTCCAGGAACATGTTAAGGCACAGCCGCAAGGGAAATCAAGAAAGAGCGTACATACCTCGAAGTCAGGAATAGCGCAGACAATATTGTCAACAATGGCAGTTTTCTTGATGCTGCAGATATGGCACAGTTTGGTGACCAGACTGTCTGCACGGGTTGCCGCCACCCCGATGGGGAAAACCCTCGATAGATGCGGAGATCAAGGAAACTTGTAGACGCTGGGTGGAGTGACCACCAGACCAGCCACGGGGCGTCTGTGCATCAGGGCGTAGCAAGACACACGTTGCGTTGGCAGGTATGAATGAATTGTTTATTTCTATTTATAGATGTTAAACTCTGATTACGCTTTGAAATTGACTGACGATTTGTATACATACTTAGACCCAACCGACTGGACTCGACGATGCAGCAACACCTCCAAGCCAGCTGAAACCTTCTTGGAACGAGATTCTCGCCTGGATTTTTGCTCTTCCTGGACCCTTCGGCATCGAATCCACGGATCTCATACTACCTATCAACCCACGTCCATCACCTCGCGGTTTCGGCTCCCAAGGCAGTGTTTCAGAAGATCTCAGCGTATCCGATGCTCTCGGTCATTCAATCACATCGATTTCCTACTACTGGAAATAGGGTAGAAGGGACTTGGGCAGAATTAATTACACAGGCCGTCACACGCAGGGTCGGAAGCTTCGCGACTCGAGGCATGACAGTCAGTCATCGGATCTCATTAGAGGTGAGATCAGGCTATCGCCCAATAGTTCTTCTGGCCTTATAAACTATTTGCGCCCAGGTCTTCTCCTCCGAGCTGCAACCATGCAACATCGCAAACCACACACTGGGCCTCCGAAACTCGTTCTGGCGTTTGACATTGGAACGACCTATAGCAGTGTCTCGTACTGTATCCTTAAACCAAACCAAGTTCCTGAGGTTCTCACCGTCGAGAGGCAAGGCCCACATCCATTTCCATTGTTCTTTCTTAACTCCTCGTAGGTTCCCTGCACAGGGAGTAGGCCACACCGATGCCAAAGTGCCATCTCTCTTGTATTATGACAAAACTGGCACCGTCAGAGCGGCTGGCGCCGAGGTGCTTGCTCGAGATGTCATTGAGAAAGTGGTGACCGAAGAATGGAGCAAGGCTGAATCGTCAGTTGCTAACAAGATTTATCGTTCTTAGAGCTCGTACTCATCCATGGATTTAGATGGAAGCTTCACCTTTGTCCGGAGCACTCATTAATAAATCTGAGCTCTGATTTACCCCCATTTCCGTCAGGAAAATCTGCCGTTGACGTTCTCGCTGATTTCATCAAGTATCTGTTTAACTGTTCCAAGACCCATATCCAGGAATGCCACCCCGCCTTCCCTTGGTCGTTTGTGGAGGATTCCATCGAGTACATTTTCACTTATCCAGGCGGCTGGGCTGAACAACGATCCCTATATTTCCGGGCGATCGAACGTGCCGGTCTCGTTCCCAGTGTACCAGAGGGACAACCCCGTGTACACATGATGACGGAAGGCGAAGCGGGCCTCCACCTTTGCACCTCACACATTCTCGGTGGGGATACGTTTAACCACGCTGTTCGTCAAGGAGTCGTCGTGATCGACGCTGGTGGTGGGATTATCAATCTGAGTATGTTTTCGATGACATCCGACCGGACCTCTTGGGAGGAGATCGCGCCAGCAGAGTGTATGCAGTCATTA
>JBBPMA010000948.1:0-14987 GCA_038090075.1 Xanthoconium purpureum | reverse complement strand
GGTGGTGACGGGAACGAAGATCAAAGTACAAACCATTCATGGCTCTGCGCACGCGCTTCGGGTTCGCCTGGCGCGTTACCGGGAACCTCCTTGGCGCTCATGTGCATAGTATGCTTCACCCTTGTTGAGTGCATCCATGTACCCTTTTTGAAGGGGATGTTCAGATAGGGTGATACCAGGTTGAGGGGTATCGAAGAGATCTAGGACTTTGAAACCATGCAAGAGAAACTACTTATTTGAAGGCGGCATCGGGAAACGGCGACAAGTCAGAGGCTCAGTCTGTAAACCTGTCAAAGAACAACCCATGTTATGGTGGTACCGTACCCTCTCCAATGGAACTTGAAGCTTGAAGTGCAGGCCAAAGCGCCTGAGAGCCACGAGAATTAGCAGTGAAACCATGCAGAGTACATATGATTAAAAAGGTTTCAAAGATAACACTCGATTGTGTGTCACTAAGAGGCTACCTGCAACATCACGCTACACGTCCAACGTCCAAGTTCACCAGCCCACTTCTACTGAACATCAACCGTGGCAATGTCATCAATCAACTCAGTCAACGACGTCTCCTCCCGAACCTGAGCCATGATCAAACAATCTGCTGCAACGCGTCTATATCGCGCATGTGCCACCGTTTCCAGCAACAACGCACCAAAGGGCTGCCTCAGACGTACAATGAGCCGGAGCGCACGAGTCGTCCGGTCAAGCGCAGCCGAATCGTACGAGAATTCCTGGTTGAGAATGGAACTAATCCAGGGGTGGGTAAGAAGAAGACCTTTCGCCCTGGATAAGTCGACCTTGGTTTTGATCTCCACCTCCCTGAGCGTGGATGTCGTCGCACGGTAAACAGGCAACTTCGTCACTAAATCAAGTCCCGAGGTATTGAGTTGGGTGATTGGAAAGGTGATGCAGGGGAGACCGAGGCAACTAGCAGCAAAGGTCGGGCGAAAAGGTTTGTTGAGGTGATTATACAGTGCTAAGGCGATGGAGAGGTCGGGCAGGGATGAACGTAAAGCCTTGATACTCTCATCCATCTCAGCCGCCTCGATGGGTTGCGGAACGTGTGGCGGCAAAAGTTGGTCATAGACCGTTAGATCAGGAGGCAGACAGCTGTTGTAACCACCCGCGCGCCCAGTCCAAGCAAGGATAGTGACATCACCAGAACCCGCTAGGATGTACTCCAGGAACCGACCAACCGCGCGATTGCCCTCACCATACATGACAGGGATGGAAACGTTGAAGATGCCCAGCAGCGAGTATGCGATATCCTCGACAAACGTCGTTCGGCGTTTTGAGGCTAGATATAGCTTCTCGCGCACCCTGTCAAGGCCGGGATGAAGGACCAACAATTCTTGTGTGAGAGCTCCTGCAGCTTGTTGCATCTCCCGAATGATGCCAGGGTCCTCCTTGTGATTGAGGATCTCTAGCCCAAGGTATGGCTTCCAGTCCTCTGTGTAGAACTGGACAACCTCCGCTGCAACGTATTCCTGGTATGTCCATGCACGCGTATTCCAGGTACTTCGACAGAGATCACCAGGCCGCTGGGAGTGTGACCAGACACCACAGAGGTAGACGATTGTGAGGGATGAACCACGATACCACGTGAACATGGCGACCAGCGACTCGTGTAGGACAACATTGTTGTTCCTGTCAATGCAACAAGTGTCGGACCACACCCAATGGAATCCGAGAGTACTGGCTAGCCTGCAAAACGTCTGGAGTTTGACGTTCGCGAAGGATGCCCCCAGGTCATAGACAGAGATGTTCTCGACCTGCTGAAAAAGAGGTTCTTCATAGTCCCACCTGTGGGAGAACATGACGTATCGGTAAAACTTTTTTACTTGTTCCTGGATACGTCCAAGATCCAGCCTGGTAGTCATTGAAGACCGTAGTTCATCGTAGACTGGAAGTGCTTCGAAGGCTGCCGCCTGCCTTGTTTTATCGTACAGGCGTCCGGTCTCGGTGTCAATAAGGACACGTGGCATATGGCGGATGGCTTCTTCAATCACCTCGCGGATAGCGGGTGTTGCATCGACATACTGACCCCGGAGCTCTATAAATCGGGAGAAAATTAGAATGTTGTCTCTACGCAGATGGATAAAGTGACCCACCGCAAACTTGAGGATCAGGCAATTCCTCGACTTTTAAGAGCATCATCTTGAATGCCTTGAATGCTTCGCCGTAGCGCTTCGCGCCATGTAGTGCAGCATGCTTCCGCTCGTATCCTTTGTAGGACGTTGGTTCAAGTTCAATGACCTAGATTATACACAATACTGAGGTCCCTCTCCATGATAATACGACATGAACCATACCTTTTCAGCGTCGATTAATGCCACTCTCCACGAGTTTCTGAGTGCTCGTGCCTTGCTTCGCTTATAAAGGACATCGCTGACATTCGAGGGATCGAGGGTCAACAACGCGGAATAGTGCCTGACAGCCACGTCGTATTCTTGAGACTCCATCGCTGTATCGCCCAAAATTTGCAGCTTCTCCGTACAGCGACGTCGAAAGTCTGTTGAGAATATTTGGAATGCCCCTGGATACGCTGCCTTGGACCCACTCACCGACTTCCCATGCCATGTACATACTCCTGTCCTCGGTCAAGTCGTTCTGCATTTCCCGGAAGCACTGGATTGCCTCTGTAAGTCTACCGTCCTGCTCCAGAACGTCGCAGACTGCCTGGTAGACGAGTAATTTCGGAATCTGAAACTGAAGCGAAAGAAAGTTAACATCCATCAAGGCTACATTATGAGACGCGTACCTTGGCAGCGGCATCCAATGCCTCGTTCGCCGAGCCACTAACCAGGATCGACATCACCCACTTGATCAGGAGAGTATGCGACATTGATGGCCTGAGCGACAATGCAGT
Organism: Xanthoconium purpureum; assembly: GCA_038090075.1. Taxonomy (NCBI): domain Eukaryota; kingdom Fungi; phylum Basidiomycota; class Agaricomycetes; order Boletales; family Boletaceae; genus Xanthoconium; species Xanthoconium purpureum. Next base: position 12,121 of record JBBPMA010000948.1, on the reverse strand, counting down.
GGAGTAGGCTGCAAGCGCTTCGTCATATTTATCGACTTTTGACGCCTTGTCTCCATTTGCTTCCAGCATCGATGCGCATCGGTTCGAGAAATCTGACATACGAATTCAATGATTTCTCTCAGTTCGCAATGCTAGAACTCACCAGTAATCCAGTCCGTTATGAACATGTAGCCTCTGACCGCTTCGCTCACGGCATTCTTGATCTGGAGCAGAGACGCGGCAGCATCAACTATGCGGCCCTCTGCATACAGAGTTTCACATCGGTGCTTCTGCTCGTGGAGATGAGCAACGTGTGCGAGGTCGTCCACTTTTTGTTGTAGTTGTACGATTTCTAGTGGATGTCAATACCAATAACAGAAGTCAGAATACTGTTGGGCGTACCCGATTTTTCGACCTGCGTGCGAAGGGAGTTGATAGCCTTGTTCTGACTCTCTTCTCGCCGATTGGCTGCGGCGAGCTCGTGACGGAGGTCTCGTACAACTTTCTCGAGGTTTGCTATTCTTTCTTCTAATGAATTAAACATGTTAGAACGTGCGAGACGGGACAGTGAATGGACGAGCCCGATCTTTCATGCTTTGTACGAAGGGAATGGAGACTGTCCTCTTTATGCTGGTTACGATGTTGTTCATTGAGCAGCAGATCGAATTCTTGATCCAAATGTACTCACGGTGTCGCAGTAGGACGAGGGGAGGATGTTACAGAGACTGCCGAGCGTGATTTTCTCGTCACCACCAATCACAATGTCGTGATTTGCCGAGATGGCCATGCATCTGACATCAGCTGCATGTTGGACGATAGATCCGATTTGCTTGTGTGTCGTAGCGTCCCAGAACGAGACTGATGAGTCGGAAGAGGCTGCGATGAATGCGCCATCGCTTGCCAGTCCAATGCGGTTGTGTTTGTCGCCGTGAATGGACCATTGAGAAAGCGTTGCACCAGTGGAGGCGTCAAGACAGATGATCTTGCCGGAAGATACAGCAAAGAGGTGTTTGCTTTTGCTCGACCAGGCGAGGGGATGATTGAGCGAGAATGGGATTTCAATTGGGGCGTTGACGACGAGGTTGCCGTCACGACCGTCGTAGATCCGAAAACCTGTTGTAGTCGCGGTGGCGATGAAGTGTCCGTCGGGTGAGAATTTGACAGCAGCCATGGGACGATCGTGTTTCCATGGGCCGAGCAGTTGCTGGCCGGTCGATAGTGACCAGACGCAGGCAGTCCTGTCACCTGACCCGCTCACGATCCTCGTCGAGTCTGGCGATACGTCGACGATATTCATCCAACTGCTGCGTCCTTTGAGCTCGCTCACTTTTTTGCCGTCATCCGCGTTCCACACCTGCACCAACTTCACTGTCCCGCTGACGACCCACTTTCCATCTCGCGACACCGCTATGTTGTAAACAGTACTCCCCGCATCCATTGGTGTACCCACCTCCATGCCATCTTCAACTCGCCATCGTCGAATCTTTCCCTCATCGCCGCCACTCACGACATGTTTCCCATCAACGAGAAACACGACCGACCATATGCAACCTCGACCATCGATTTCAATTATCTTTGCAGAGGGCTGGATCTCACTCGACTCTAGGCTCCTCGTCAGTATCCCATTCACCGTCCCCCCAGGCACTCACCATTCCCTGATTGCCAGTCGTTTCTTGCAGACATTCTTGGCCAGAACATCAGAGCGATGGTAAGAAGGGTACGCAGGTTGTTTACTCCCAGCGTGCCATTGTTGCCTTGCATACACGTGTCTCTTATCTTTATGCATCAGTTCGCACACTTACAAGCGCTGACCTCCACATATCTCACATAACCAGCTACGACAGCTCGATATTGCAATGACCTTTCTCCCACCCTCGTGCGGCTGAGTGTTCACCTGGTTTTTCACTTCTGGCCGCGGCCGCAACAACGTGCAAACGTTGTGCGTCTCAGGAGGACGGAGTCCTTGACAGGCATTCCCATAGCCACAGTGGCCAGACGAACAAATGGAAACTTACTCCTGCAAGTCCCATCCATTGCGATACTCATTTCATCCCTTCCACTCCCTAGGCACGTCAATCGGTAGATAAGATATCGTACGAAGACCGGATGCGCTGACTGTAATGCGTCGTGTCCGCTTCTCGTCTTTCCCTCTAGTTCCAGAAAGGTACGTTGACACTGGAATCTTATCTGTTGTTCGTCTACGTTGACCCATGCGCGTTCTCTTCCCAGAACATCTATGCCACATGAAAGAGTTCAAACTCTACCTTGGCCTCAATCCTGACCATATGATTCAAGTTTTGCATGCGGGCCTTCGGGACGACGCGGTCCCGAAGACGTTTACGATCACGCATGTGGACAAAGATGGCGTGTCACTCCATCGTACGGCTTTCGTGAGTCAAAGTGTCGTATCTCATCGTCTCGTGTTGATTGGGGTACAGGGCACACGGGCAGAGCTTCCACATTTCCATCTGGTATGTCGCTGACGTGGGAATCACGGAGCCGTCATACGTTGGCGTATACGAGTGCGTTATGACGAGGTGCGTTCCCAATTCCCAATATCCTAAACAATTATCATAGTTACACCTCCAGCACCGCGAAGCGGTCGTCCTCCGACAGGTCCTCAACCACCTTCGCGAACGACGCCTCTTGACACCCTACCAATCCATCCTCACCCGTTCCTAAATCTAATTCAAGCACCCCATCGTGAGGTCCCTCCACACAGCTCTCGTTCTCCAAGGCAACTGGGACGACACTAATAACGACGCGCCTTCGAAACGCGGTGGTCACGCGATGTGTATCGACCCCGAAAACGGCCACCTCCTTGGTGGGCGGGACGGGCACAAATCTCTCGATGACTTTTGGGTGTACGATATCCAAATCGAACGAGGCGCGTCATCAGTCACAACCCCGCCCTCGAGAAGAATGACCCGATCACACGGAGTTACCCAAGATGGGGTTTGATACCAAGTCTGGCCGTGTGCCTCCTGGGGCGGTTGGGCGATGGGGACGTGATACCTGTGATGCCTGAAGATGAGGGGGGGTTGAGAAGGACGGGGGAACGGATTGGGTGTCGTCGGGGGTGGCGACGGCATATTGTTCCGAGTTTTTGTGCTTCTCATCAGCGAGGTTGAACGTGACCAACCAGATATCCTTTTGATTGTCGATCTTCAGTGTTGTTCATCTGTGTTGACAGGAATCTGTGTTGGAACGTCTCTAGCACGGGGACGACGAGGCGTGGACCGGCGAAAGGGTTCGGATTGCCTGCCGGTTGATAGCCAAAAGTAACACTACTGGCTTCGCACTGACAAGAAGCCTCCATCTCCATACTCCCTGCGAGGCGATTTCCCGGGACGCAGTTACTTTCTTTGCCCACTCCCGGACGTCACGGCTAGGAACTCCCTAAACAGCGCTGGAAGGATGTCGGTCGGGAATCGGGACAGCGGTCAAGCCCCCCTGATGAGAGTTTTCGCAGGCTCGAAACCGCTCCTCCCGACTCCCAATCCGCCTGTCCCTTACCTTACAGACCCCCATCCTTGCAGGAGGATGCCTGACCTAGGCGTCCGCTCCCTCACACATTAACTTTAAACTAGGTAGCGCTACCTGGTTCCCCTCGCGATTACTCTTGCTTCCGTTTGAGCGACACCACTGGGGGAGGGACAGATCCTTGAGTCCTCATCCGTACGCCATTCCCAAAAGCCTCGTCCAGGTGCTCACCATTTTTTGATCACTGATCTTTTCTTGCGAACATACTCAGACACTAGCACGAGGGCAATGTTTGACAGTTGTTTATTCCCGGCGTGCCAACGTTTTATGTTCTACGTACGCGCGCCAAAAAATCTAAACACCTTGCTGATCACGTCGGCGAGTATCATGCTGACTTGTGACTGTTCGGCGAACGAAGTCCCCAGTGTGGCTGCAATCATACGTTTGCAAAGTAGTCTAGAGCAAGATGTCGACTCTATCTCTCCTTAGCTTATATTTCCGAGCCTTTTAAGCCTTCACTGTCTACCGGCCATCTGCGACGTCCTCAAAAGGGATAGCGGCAACTGAATACTTTGGACCGGCAGTACAAGAGGTGGCACTGGTCACCAATCCAAGTGGGAGTGTCGCCTGCATCGGCAACAACCTTGCTTGAATAAGCAGTATTAAGCTTGGAAGCGGTCAAGGAGGCCGTGTGCGATATTGACGAGAGAAGTGAAGGATGACATCAAATTAGGAGCAACTTTCATTCCTACTTTTCCCCTCCGTTATGGCTCATTACTTTTTGTTGTTGCGGAATCGTGAAGGTCGGGTTGTTGATTGAGATCAGCACGGGTACGGGTGCTACAGCCTACGGGTTATGATTGGGCGACCCGCGTGCCCATGTACCCATAATCCGTGACATGTGACCAAATATGGTAAGTCATAGACTCCTGCGCGTACCATTCACAACCGCGTCCATGCCAGAGCACCGACGTCGACACAAGGCACTCCAACGATATCATTGGTGTGCACTTGTCGACATTCGTGCCATATCACACCCTCTCCAGCTCGATCACTACCCTTGCTCTCGACCATCTCGCCCCGACACGAACACACCACATACCCTCAGGTTCACGCTCACACGCACATACTGTTCAACGCAGGCACTTGGATCGTTAATGACGAAGACACAGCAATCATGACACCAGGATTGCCTCTCTCTCCTTTGGTGCCCACTTCGTTCGCGCCCACCTCTTCGCTCGCCACCTCGTTCGCTCCCCCACTCCGTCCATTTGTGCCGACCCCGCCCGATCGCGACAACAAGGACGTGGAGGACGTGGCAGCCGTGTTCACAGGTACGATATGGCTCGCTTTCGCGCCTCCAGTTGCGCTTGACGTCGCCCATCGCCTTCTTGTCACCCTCTGGGTCTCCTAGCTGACGTAGTGCGTTTGTTTCGACGGTGAATCGCCCTCAACAACTCTCGACGACTCTGGTCGGTCCAGATGATCTCCTGGGTCTCTATCAGCCTTACGATTATTTACTTAGAGTTTACATGTAGACGCTCCCGTGGAGGCGGCGATTGCCACTGCATTGGGAGTCTTTGCATGTCCCTTTCGGAGCGTGCGGATGATCTCGCGTAAAAGAACAGACTGTATGCGCAGGAATGTATGTATGTGCAAGAATGAAGTGGCTTTATTGCATACCTACACTTTCCGTGTGATATACGTTTGCTTTTGGCTTAGAAGGACGCCTGCTGGCTGGGCTGATGAGGTTGCAGCCGTCGAGAACGTCGGTGGACTTGGCCTCTCCATAAGTTGAGGGAATGCGGTCGGTTGTCATGAAGTTGGAAGAGCTAGTGTATACATCTTTCTCTCAAGTGGGGGTTAATGTTCGTTTCTTCTTGGTTAGCTCATGAGCAGATGCTGAAGGGGGTGTTTACTACCGCAAGAAATGTCCGCCGTGACAACAATTAGCGCAGTTTTGCGAGAGTATAGAAGAAAGGCTAGGCTGCTCTCATCGATTTCCATGTGTGCGATCCCATGCAAAATCACGTCAAGCATTAAAAAAATGATACAGGTAGGTTTGCGAGAGGTCATGATGCGGCGGAAAGAATCTAACGACCCCTTTATTAGACGAAGCCAAATGGACGTCGCCATCACGTGAACTTTCATTCTCTCATCACGTGTGTATCGTCACGTGTGTACCGCGGTTCGTCAACAGTGTGACTTGCAAAGCAAGGTAATATCTTACGAGGGCCACTACATAGAGCTTGGGATGAGCACTACACCTCGTGAGCCAATGCTTCTCTGCTTCACCCCATGCCCATTCCGACTCGCTCTGCCACACCCACGCATCCTCAATCGACCTCCGCAAATAATCGAGGTCTTCCGGGGTACCGCGGGCAGGTCCGGACCTGTCCGCAGAGACGGAAGAACTATAGTACTGTCCCGAGAGCTCTCCACGATGCCGTTCGCAAACGGCCAGCGGACTTACCCAAGCTTGCCCGAGGTGCCAGGATACCGACCTCCATTGCCTGTCCTGCCCCTGCCCCAAAGTGCGGTTCCATAGCATGTGCCTATGGTGTCCTTAATCACAGTTTTTACCGCAATTTGAGGCCAAGATAAAGCTCACCGCATCTCCAAGTAAGGCAACGTTGCCGTCCACATAATGGGCCATTGTCAGGATGGAATGCAGTGCCCATCTCGACGGCCTCTCGACGCACTTGGATCGTATCAGGAAAAAGTAAAAACCAAGCGACATCACCGAATACCTTCGCCAATGCTCTAGCTAGCATGGGTCCACGAGCGACTCGAGACTCACTGCGCGGATCCAGTTTCTGTAGAGGTCGATGACACGTCTACAAGCCTCTTCTGAGCTGCTCGACTTGCGCGAGGCGGGACGGAATCGTCGTCATTGCTGTTTTCTGTCCATCGAACGAACCCAGGCGGACTCGACACCATTGATTAGTAAGCAAACTAACCTGCTCCTCTTATCTCCCCGTACTCCAACACATCCCATCTCTCTGTCGAACATGCTGACCAGAGGTACAGCCCCCATATTTATCTGTGCGTTCACTCTAATATGCACTTTTAGGAAGAAAGTATAACAAGCCCAAACGCGGGGGTGGTAGGAGATTCAAGTGCGCGCCTGTTATGTGGCCAATATGGGATTGGTTGATGCTAACGATGTGGATGGCGTATTTAGCCGGGATTTGGTACGCGGTAAAGATGGGGTAGCTGAGTCGAGAGCGTACGTATGCTTTCATCACTCGGACATCCAGGCCTTACGATCATCATCGCAGGTCCCGAGATAAGAATGCTATCGCGGCTGGACCGAGTACCCCTTCACAACAAGAGCTGGCACGCGCCGAACGACGTGAACCCAAGAAGAACGCTATCGCGGCTGGACCGAATACCCCTTCACAACCAGAGCTGACACGCGTCGAACGACGTGAACTCAAGAAGAAGCGAGCCGCTCAGATACGAGCACAGAAACAAGGGATCGACGAAGACGACAAGGATGCGGATCTTATTAATCCTAATCACGTCGAGAAGAAACTCAAGATATCAGACCTAGGCTCGGTCCAGTTGAGTCAAAGGTAGGGCTGATGCTTTCGATCGAATCGCTGTCCCATTGTAGTGTGCGTTTTGATCATGTTAATCCGACCATGTGTGCTTAGGGAGGCAGAGAAGAAGGCGGCCGAGGAACGTTATTGGCAGGTGAGCGGTAACACCCGGCGACTAAGACGAGTTATCTCACTTGACCCATCCAGCTTCATCTTGCTGGCAAGACAAAGCAGGCAATATCTGATCTTGCTCGTCTGAAGAAGATTAAAGAAGAGCGCGAGGTTGCAGAGGTCAAGCGCAAGGCCGAGGCGGAAGGTTTGTATATCTACCCTCCGACTCTATATCTGGGCATTGAAAGAACATTACCGTATATAGCCAAAGCAGCAGAGATAGAAGCAAAGAAGGCAGTCATGAGCGGAAAGCGTATTTGACTTGTCATGCATGTCGATCATCTGGCCAAGGGCTGTGGGGTGGGTATAAATAATCAACTTTCGCTTCGAAACGAGCTTTCCCTCTGTCAAGTGTACCTCGTCGTTCGACTCTGACTTGGGAAACCACTGGCATGAGACATCAAAGACAGGGCTATGTACTAGTTACTAGGCACATTCGACTGAAACTCGGCGTAGAAGAAAAGATCACATGTACATTGAATCCTGAAACGAAGTCGCAATTTACAATCACCATACTTTACGAGGGCCACTACAGCTTGGCACGGGCACCACACCTCGTGAGCCAACGCTTCTCTGCTTCACCCCACGCCCACTCCGACTCGCTCTGCCACCCCCACGCATCCTCGATCGACCTCCGCAAATAATCGAGGTCTTCCGGGGTGTCGCGGGCAGGTCCAGAGCCGTCCGCGGAGACGGAGAAACTATAATACCGGCCAACGTCCCGAGACTGCTCGACGACCATGTTCGCAAACGGCAAGCGGACTTGTTCGTAAACCTTGAGCGCATCGACTACGTTGCCTAGATGCGTTAGCTCGTGTGTGAGCAAGCGCCCCAATACGTATGCGTCCTGCAGGTGTGCCGAGTGGTGAATCGATGTAGATCCAGCGAATGGTGACCAGGATACCCACCTCCATTGCCTGCCCTGCGCCTGCCCCAAAATGCGGCTCCATAGCGTGTGCCTGTGGTGTCCTTAATCACCGTTTTTACCGCAATTTGAAGGCAAGATAAAGCTCACCGCATCTCCAAGTAAGGCAACGTTGCCGTCCACGTAATGAGGCAATGGTAAGGTGGAATGCAGTGCCCATCTCGACGGCCTCTCGACGCACTTGGATCGTATCAGGAAAGGGTAAAAAACCAAGCCACGTCATCGAGTACCTTCGCCAATGCCCTAGCATGGACATCCCAACCTTCGAATTCGTTTGAAACCTCCTTCTCAGAAACATCCATTACCCAGCGACCCACGAATGGTGCCCCGAATGGGGCACGGTTGTGACAAAAGATAACGACATTGATCAATCGCCCCTGGGAGACGGGATATGCCACGATATGCTGCACGGGTATCACTGGTCAGCCGTGGAACATCAGAAGTTCCGCTACCCCTACTTTATCCTTTCCGATATGCTGGATACGGGGGTAAGCGTCTCCCTAGAGCGAACTGACGACGGAGCGTACCAGCGTCAGGCCAACAGGGAGTTGGACATCGGGATACTCCTTCAGCAGTTTCGAAGTCGGCACTAGGTTCCTATACACCAACATACCCGTGTACACGGGATCAATACATTCGAGCAATCTCTTTCTGTAGTCAGTGTCTCGGGTCGAGGTAGCAAGCTTCGTGTACATAGTTTTGCGCGTCGCTGAGTGAATGCCGTCGGTCCCCACCAACACATCAGTGACAGAGCTAGAACCGTCGGAGAAATGCAGCGTTATTTTCCCATTCTTGGAATCGACGTCGTAGGACTCGAGCCTCTTGGATGTATGGACTTTGCAAGACGCAGATAAATGGCGTAGGAGAAATTCCACCGTATCTTTTCTATGAAGCAGCAGAGTCCCGCCTGAAAGACCCAAAGAGATCAGAGGCGCTACGAGTCGTGGAACACACCTCACGTTTCAACTTCCTGGAGAACCAATGATAACCATCCTTTTGGTCAGACTTTCTGAAACTCGGACCTAAGTTTCAGCGGGTCGTGAGTAGGGATGTCAGTATATAGACAAGTGCTGGACGAACCAGTGTTTTCCCTCGGAGGACCAGCAGCCATCTTAATGATCTCGTCATACAACCCAAGGTCTTTCATGATGTCCAAGGTCCTCCCGAAGAACCCGATTCCAGCGCCAATGGTGGTGATTGTAGGACCAGCCTCAAATATCTCAACTGGTAGGCTGCCATACTTTCCAATAACCAAAGCGAGCATAAGCCCGCCAATTCCTCCCCCGCTACAACGAAGTTAATCTCGCAAGGGGAAATTGATCAGAGCTTACCAGATGGACACGTGGAACGCAGGTTCCATGAAGAGTGGAAGTAAAGTGGGATGAAAGTATGAGACGATGGTGGCCTGCACGGAAATAAGGTGGTAGCGGGACTCCGGATTTGACACTATATCAACCGAGCTTACATGCGCTCCAACAAGGTTTCATCCGTAGACGATGGCCCTGTTATAGTAAGGTATGTTGAGGGTCTCCCTCCAAATCCTTGACCACATTGGTCCGTGCAGTTCCTCAGAATTTGGAGTGTGTGGGTACTTTCAAGCAACATCCTTGCAGACACTAAATGTCAACCAGAAAGATGGTAGCGAAATTAGCACTTGCTTACCCGGGGTGACCCGCACAGCTCCGTCAGGGTTAGCGAGGGCTGTGAGGGATGAGTAAACTACAACCCCGATAAGTTCAACAACCTGGCAATAAGGAGATCAGGGTGACAAGTCTCCATCGAAGAAGCTGGGACCGTTCAGTGGTGGGACTAAGTACCAGCTAGACTCCGAGTCCGGAGTAAAAGTAAGGTCAAATTCAAAAGCACGCTTAGTGATAGACTAGCGACCCACTGGCACCTCTCAGCTCGGCGACCTATTGCATGGCTTATTCCCCATTTGCAGCCAGTGCTACGGTTGCAACTTGAAACCATAGCACTTGCCTTGTAGGGTAGATTATGTAATGACCATCCGTCACGCCGTGCAGTGCCACCGCCCGACCGTGTCGGATTGTCTTGTGATGCACGCCCGCAATGCATACGCCAGTCCGCCTGACTTTCTAGGACTCGCAAGGCGTTATCCGCCTCTCCGACAACAGTACGTTCTCCCCTTTGAACCTAGGAACGAACCCACAATCACGACTGGAGCGTGTTCTTGACACACACAGGACCTACCATCGATTTCAAGAGCGCCCCTGCACAAAGGTTAGAGCAAATACGTTCCTGGCAGTTCCACAGCGTGTGCTTAGTGACTGAAAGACGGTTGACAGAGGCGTTACTTTACCTAGACTTTAATATCAGTCTCACTCTTCCCGACAACCGGCTATGTCCACCCGTAAGTTGTCCTTTCTTGAGTGGTCACAGTGCTCTACATCTTTCCATAGGTACCGAACCGGTGCGTGCTCTTACTCGTTGTGAATTATGGGTCGACCAATGTTTCCAAGGTTGAATTACGTGCTGTGGCTCCAAGACATTGTCAAGACATTCATTCCCGGTGATGAGGTTGTTCGTGGGATTGACATGTGCGCATCATCAAATTAAGTCGCATTTGACTTTCTCATTCATGAAGCAGTGGAACCGGAGCATCCGCCATATACCCACTATTGGCATGTCGCTTAGAACCAAGGTGGTCCTTTGTTGCCACTGGTGGGCGTTCCTCAGTTCTCTTCTTCACAGCTGGGGTTCACCCTTTTTCAAGATATCGACAGGGAATCTCTTGTGTCTGCCCGGCAAAACGTCGAAAGAAATGGCCTTTCTGACAGAATTGCCATAGTAGATACGTCCTCTAGCGAGTTGATCTTGCAACCATTGGAAGGGGCTCCGTACGTCCTCTTTCATAAAGACTGTGACTAGTGACTCATCTGTGATAGGTTTCACTTCACAATGTGCAATCCACCCTTTTATACCAGCATGGAAGAAGTCGCTCAATCGACCGAAGCAAAGGAGCATGGACCGAACGCGGTAAATCTCACGGCAGGATCTTGACAACTCGTATAACCTTTTGTTCAAGATATGCACAGGTGCTGGGGTTGAAATGGTGACATCTGGAGGCGAAGCTTCATTCGTCTCGCGTATGTTCGCGGAAAGCCTACGTTATAGAATGCAGTGCAGGTCAGCCCTCTGGATTGAACTTCCAGCGAGCTTTTATGAATGTTCATCAAAGATGGTATACCTCGATGCTTGGGAAAATGTCCTCACTTCCATCGGTAGTGGGCCTTTTGCGCGAGCACCATGTGAAGTTCATGTGCCGTCGTCCCCCGAGTATGACTAATCATGCACTCAATCAAGGTCGACAACTATGCCATCACCGAATTCGTTCAAGGGCAAACCCGGCGATGGGCGATCGCCTGGAGTTTCGGAACCCTTCGCCTTCCAGATGTGCGTATATATCTCAGTCCCTGGAGCTAGGAGTAACGCGTCATCATCCCAGTCCCTCGCCCGGATCGCCAACCCCACGCAACAAAGTATAATGCCTCTTCGCACGAGTCTCTATCAGCACATAACGAACGTGCGGTCATCGGAGCTGCTATATAACATACTCCTTCAAGTCCTCAACGCGATCGAAGGCATTCGCGTAACACTCGAACCCTCCGAGCTAGCCAAAACTCCACCTGTCCTCGTAGCGGCAACCGAAGTTACTTGGTCCCGATCCGCGCGGAGGAAGAAAATCGTACCTCAAACATCTCAAAGGACTTTCCAGGGACCAATCAGAATGCAGTCTCGGATCACCTGTGTGGACGGCCCACATCAGATGGGCGAGAAGCAACAGGCTTCAGGTCTGCATTTGCTGTACCAATGGATCGACGGAAGCGATCGTGAGGTTTTGGAGAGCTTTGTCAGTCATGTTAACCGCAAAGTTACTGCTGTGGTGTGAACCACACCCTTCCCCCTTGTTGAGCCCATCGCCCTATTTAATCCCCTGGATCCTAATTCCTGGTCAACGACGGTTACAGTAACGATGGTATCAAGGTTCAGTAGTGTT
>JBBPMA010000947.1:0-14989 GCA_038090075.1 Xanthoconium purpureum | reverse complement strand
AACATATGATATATACAATCAGGGCAGCTATCTACACCTATAGTATACATTGTCACCCATCCCTACACACAATGTGGAGGTGATTTGTGACATATTAAGACAGGGGGAGGTGTATTAAACACACCAAAAGCGTGGGAAACAGATTTGAAGCTTAGGAGACATTGAAAAACATTGCATTGTAGCTTCCACAAACCATATTAAAAATGTTCTGAGATATAGAATAAGTTTATACCACTTCCAATGGTACAACCTGATGTCTAGACAATAATCCATTTCTACAAGTTGCCAAAAATGCGAAATATATAAGAGAGTTACTATGATACTATTAAAGGCCAATAGGATTTAGTAACCCAAATAGCTACATTTTTACATTTTTGATATCTTCTACCAATAGAATATAGTGTAAACAACAGATATATATGTCAGTATGTTGTATCCTATTCTAATTTACTATCTAGAACATTCTCAGATATCATATCAACCCTCAAATCTTATGGTTTTTACAAATTACAACACATTTATAGGAGATTTACTCAGGAACAGAGGCACCAATGATATTTGATGTGCAATATAATGCTTATGTATCATGGGGAATGGTATAAACTCATTCTATACCTCAGAACATTTTTAATATGGTTTGTGGAAGCTACAATGCAATATTTTTCAATGTCTTCTAAGTTTCAAATCTGTTTCCCACGCTTTTGGTGTGTTTAATACACCTCCCCCTGTCTTAATATGTCACAAACCACCTCCACATTGTGTGTAGGGATGGGTGACAATGTATACTATAGGTGTAGATAGCTGCCCTGATTGTATATATCATATGTTATTTTCTATGCCCCTATCACACAAAAAGTGAAACAAATCACATTGAAAGAGTCCAGAGAGCTTTGGAGGGGGAAGTAAGTGGTTGAATTGATGGATATACATGCCTTATGAATGTCAATGTCTTACTGAGCCAGCCCAGCCAAATATACAGGCTCCCAGGGCCAAAAGAAGATCAGGAGGGGAATATGTCATAACATTGCTAGCCTTTATACCAGACACTGGTGCTTGTGATATGTTCTAGATATACATGAAGAGTATCTTGGTATGTAGTTTTAAAGTTTATATCTGTAATGTGTCAAAAAAGCGAATATATTTTTCTTTTTCCCCCCTTTTTTGTTATATACCCTATTAGACCTTTCAAACTATTAGATAAGTGGTTTAAGCACTCTATTGTGATGTAAACAACATGTATCTACACTCAGAACATTTATACAGCCAAGGAGAGTGGCAGAGAGAAGAAAGGAATGCATGAAAACATTTATCAAAGGAGATTCCAAATAGGGATATGTTGTGGGAGTAGTGGTTGTTTATAGTCATTACCCCTGGTGATGTCACCGCTTCCAAGTGATTATGTAATTACCTGTGAATTATATTGTATCTGATAAACAAAAATAGTCCAATTATATAATAAAAAAGTGGCTGTGTTTTGTTTAATGGGTGGATTACATAATTACAAAAGTGCATACAAGCAGGGCATTGGCCTGCTTATGTAATCTAAAAAATGCAGTGACTAGATCTTGCAAGATGGGTTGCAAAGTAATGTATTGGGTAGCTTACATAATCTCAAAAATGTGCTCACAAAATCTTGCAATATAGGTTGCAAAGTAATGCATTGGATAGCTTACATAATCTTAAAAATGCGCTCACAAAATCTTGCAAGATATGTTGCAAAGTAATGTATTGGGCAGCTTACATAATCTCAAAAATGCACTCACAAAATCTTGCAATATAGGTTGCAAAGTAATGTATTGGGTAGCTTACATAATCTCAAAAATGCGCTAATAAGATCTTGCAAAATAGGGTAGATATTGCAAATTAGTGCCTTAAACTCACTACAGTAAATTCTGCAAAGTGGATTCATGGTAGTTACCAGCATATCTTGCAGGATTCTAACAGGACTGCCTGAGTCAATAGGAAACATAATGACTACGTACGGCTTGACCTCAACTGACACTCCCCCTTCAAGCTGGGCGCAGGCTGACATCAGCAAAACGACCTTTTTAGATTATAGAGCCCACAGGGTGCATCACTCTGTAAGAGTTTGCACAGCCTGTACAGACATTGTGGCTGTGTCTCTCAGACACACAGTGTACAAAAAATGTATGAAGGAGTGTAGTATAAGTGTACAAAAAAGCATACTAAAAGTGTATAAAAAGTGTAGTAAAAATGTATAAAAAGATGTACTGGAAGTGTACTAAAAGTGTACCTACCCTATCCTAATCCTTGGGGACTTGGTGAAATTTTTTGAGTGCGAAGTCATGTGACTTTCAAGCAGAGCCATGTCACAAGCCACGTCACACACAACATCGCTGCTGTGACTTCCTCCACCTGAAGAAAAAAAAAGTTAAGTCTGTTACAAATGAAATTGCATGCTCACCACAGTGCCCATCAAGTCCCAGGCATGTTGTCCCTCCACATGCCCCCATCGTCAGCCACTACCCCCACTAAAAAAAAGGTAAGTCACTCACTCACCTCAGAGATTGCTGCTCACTACACTGTGCAGGCACATCATGCCACCTCAACCGCTCAAGGACGGACGACAATGATGACAACAGGGATGATGTGGACGACAACGAGGCCCCTGCTGGACAACAACAATGACATGGTGAGGATGGTCAGTCAGGATCCATGATGATGATGATGACGAGGCCCTCACCGGATGATGACAATGACGTGGCAAGGATGGTCAGCGAGGACAGACAAGGAGGGAGGGGCCCCTACTGGATGACAACGATGTGGTGAGGACTGACAACAACAATGACGGGGACGAGGCCCCACAGGAGAAAAGAACTGCAGATGATGAGGGGGAGGAGGAGGAGGCCCCCATCAGACAACAACAGTGATGAGGCCTCCACAGGACAAATAGCCTGCGGACAACAAGGATGAGGATGAGGCCCCCACCAGATAACGACAAGGACGAGGCCTCCGCAGGGCAAATGGCCCACGGATAACAACAACAATGACAACGATGTGGGGGATGGCTGATGATGACGATGTGGGGAATGGACGACAAGGCATCCCACCAGACAACGATGATGACAAGGCCTCTGCAGGTCAAATGGCCCGTGGATGACAACAACAACAACGATGTGGGGGACAGCTGGTGACAATGATGTGGGGAATGGATGACAAGGCACCCCACTGGACAATGACGATGACAAGGCCTCCGCAGGTCAAATGGCCTGTGAACAATGATGATGATGACGCTGTGGGGGATGGCTGGTGACAATGACGTGGGAAACGGATGACAAGGCCCCCACTGGACAATGATGATGATGAGGCCTCCACAGGTCAAATGGCCTGCAGACAACAATGATGACAATGTGGGGGACAGCTGACAATGATGATGTGGGGAATGGACGACAAAGCCCCACTGGACAGCAATGACGATGATAATGGTGGGGGACGGACAACATGGCCCCCACTGGACAACGACGGCAACAAGGGATGTGGATGATGATGACGACAATGTGGGGGACAGACAATGAGGCCCACCAGATAATGATGGGGATGAGGCCTCCACAGGACAACTGGCCCATGGACGACAATGACAATGACGTGGGGGATGGATGACGAGGCCCCTGCAGGACAAACGGCCCATGGACAACAATGATGATGTGGGTGACGGACGACAAGGTCCACCTGACAACGATGACGTGGGGGACAGACAATGAGGCAGGACAAACAGCCTGCGGACGATGATGACGATGATGAGGCCCCCACTTGACTTAGTCTACATGCATGATGTATTATATACATTTAATATCACTTGATTTTATTCTATTACATTTGTTTGATTCATGGAAAGCCTACTATCAGTGGTGGAATTGTATGGTCACACAGAAATATACAGTTCTGTGGACCTTTGTATTACTGGATACCTTTCTGTAGGGTCTGTGGGTCTGTACAATTCTGTGTAACTCTGTGTAGCCAAGGGTTGGTTTGCTGATGGAGTGTGATAGCAAAGTGCTTTGCCTTGGCATTGGGCAGTGCCTTAGTCAGCATGTCAGCAACCATCTCTGAGTTGTCGGTCGGACAATAGATGAGGTTGATGGTGCTGTTCTCAATGATGTAGTGGATAAAGTGGTATTGGATGTCGATGTGTTTGGTATGAGCATGGAATTTGCCATCCTTCGCGAGCACAATAGTGGACTGATTGTCACAAAAGAGAGTGGTGGCATTGTTGACAGGACCAAAGACTTCTCCAAAGAATGTGTGCAGCCACATAGCCTCTTTTGCAGCATGTGTCGCAGCAATGTATTCTGCCTCCATTGTCAATAAAGCAATGATCTCCTGCATTTTGATGGACCAGGAAATGGGACCTCTGCTGAGCATGAAGATGTAGGAGCCCATGTAGTCACTTTTTCCCGATGTCATTGGCAAGCCTTCATCCCATAGATCCAATCCTTTCGAGTGGCCCTGTGGTGGGCCTGAGTAGGAATATGACTAAGATAAACGAGAGGGCCCGATTGAGAATGATAGTGATGTAACCAGATGGGCCATAGTGTATATAGGGTTGATAAAATCGAGTAGGTCCACCTGTGGGGTTGAGGGGATCTCTGTCAATGCCATCAGTGGGGCCCATGATATTGATGCCGAGACCATCGAGTGGGCTTGCCTGAGTTTGGGCAAGTCTGGGTCAATCCCATTGGTCAGGCCCATGGGATCTGTGCCGAGCTCTTCAAGTGGGCCCCCAGAGTTTCATTGAGTCTTGGTCGATCCCATCAATCAGGCTGGTGGGATCGGTGTCGAGACTGTCAAGCGGGCCCCCTGGAATGTGGGCGAATCTCTATCTATGTCATTGCCTGGGCCTGTAGGATCTGTTCCAAGACAATCGAGTAGGCCTGCCAGAATTTGGGTGAGTCGCAGTCGATCCCATTGGTCCAGCCCATGAGATTGGTGGTGAGATCTTCAAGCAGGCCACCCACAGTCTGGTGAGTCTTGGTCGATCCCATTGGTTGGGCCCATTGGATCTGTGCCAAGACCATCAAGTGGGCCCACCAGAGTTTGGGTGAGTCATGGTCAATCCCATCAGCCAGGCCCATGGGATCAGTGCTGAGATCATTGAGTGGGCCCATGGAATCAGTGCCTAGGCCATTGAATGGGCCCACAAGAGCTTGGGAGAGTCCAGGTCTATCACATCAGGTGGGCCCATGGGATCAGTGCCTAGGCCATTGAATGGGCCTGCCAGAGCTTGGGTGACTCTCAGTCAATTCCATCTGTCAGGCCTGTGAGATCTGTGCCAAGCCCTTTGAATAGGCCCACGAGAGTTTGGGTGAGTCTCGGTCAATCCCATTAGTCGGGCCTGTGAGATCGGTGCCAAGACCTTCAAGCAGGCCCACCAGAGGTTGGGTGAGTCGTGGTCGATCCTATCAGTCGGGCCTGTGAGATTGGTGCCAAGACCTTCAAGTAGGCCCACTGGAGTTTAAGTAAGTCTTGGTTGATCCCATCGGTCTGGCCTGTGAGATTGGTGCTGAGACCATCAAGTGGGCCCCCCAGAGTTTGGGTGAGTCTCAGTTGATCCCCTCAGTCAGGCCCATGAGATTGGCACTGAGACTATCGAGTGGGCCTACCAGAGTTTGAGTGAGTCTTGGTCGATCCCCTCAGTTGGGCCTGTGAGATTGGTGCTGATACTATCAAGTGGGCCCACCTGAGTTTGGGTGAGTCTTGGTTGATCCCCTCGGTCAGGCCCGTGAGATCAGCACTGATACTATTGAGCAGGCCTGCCGGAGTTTGACTGAGTCTTGGTCAATCCTCTCGGTCAGGCCTGTGGGATTGGCGCTGAGATTATTGAGTGGGCCCACCGGAGTTTGGGCGAGTCTCAGTCAATCCCCTTGGTCGGGCCTGTGAGATCGGTGCCAATACTATTGAGTGGGTCCAACAGAGCTTGTGTGAGTCTTGCTCAATGGCATCGACCTGACCCGCAAGATTGGTGCTGAAACTATCAAGTGGGCCCACCAGAGTGTGGGCGAGTGTCTGTTAATCCCATTGGTCAGGCCCATGATATTGGTGCTGACACCATCGAGTGGGTGCACCAGAGTTTGGACGTGTTTTAGTTGACACTATCTGCCAGGCCCATGGGATTGGTGTCAGTGCCATTGTGTGGGCCTACCAGAGCACAGTGGGTTTCAGTAGACAGCATCGTCTGGCCCCATGGGATCAGGGCTGAAGCCACCAAGCAGGCATGCCTGTGCTTAAGTGAGTCTCAGTTGATGCTATCACTTGGGCCCATGATGTTGGTGCCAAGGCTGCTAAATGGGCCCACCAGGGTGTAGGTCAATGGCATTCGATGGTACTGGCCAGGCGAGTTGGATATTTGTGTCAGCCATATCCCTTAGATCCACAATATCTGTGCTGAGACCATCAAGTGGCCCATCCACCAATGGGTCTGTCTGTTTGGGCGACAATGTTGGTCAATGCAATAGCTCATGCACATGTCTTTGCACCCAGCACCATCGATTGTATGCACATCATTTCTCTGACTCAGTGAACAGTTAGTAAGACAACAATCTGGGATTTTGGATCATGGATACACTGACAGGAACAACTTGTTTCATAACTACAATCTTCTTTCTGTCACTTCCTGCTACCGAACTTCCGTAATAATCCATTATGACAGGACCCCATGTATTATTCTAGTGCTGACCATCCCAAATGATTGTGGGATTGTTTCATGTCACTGGATTCAATCACATAGGCAAATGTATTTTGGTGGATTGACATTTTCCCTTCCCTCCATCCAACATGGCCCCTCAGGACTGCGATAGTTCAATACCACCCCACTGGTCACTGGCGTCAACCAACAAGATTGCAAAATATATGGTTGCCTGGTTCCAGTCCCGTCTTGGTCAGTCTATCCAAGTACCACAGGAACTCCATGACCATGGACTCAGCTTGGAGGGACTTTGTGAAGCACATTGGATGGTCGATCGTTTTGTCAGTGCATACCACAACAAGGATTCGTCCACACTTGTGTATATCCATTCCATCCAGTGATCATTCATGATGCCAACCTCCATTGGCTTGCCAAAAGAGCCAGCCATTACATGGCTAGTGTTACAGACTTCATACCCTTTGATGAGATACCATCTTTTCCCCTAGTTCCTTGGGACGACCTTGCTCTCCCTCTTGGTGACTTCCTTGTCCCCTATTTTGCACTGCTCGACTCCTGGACCTCCAAGTCCTGTTCTGGGTTCTCTTTCTAGATTCCTTGCATGGTTAGGCTTCTATCTGCTGTACATAGATCTCACTGTCCTGTTGGCACTCTGCCTTCCAGATACTTTTCGATCTCTTTTCTAATTTGCCTTGGTCTTCCATGTATTCTGCTCTTCTCACCCCGCCATTTCTTACAACGCAGAGCTCTGGATCCCTTAAGGAACAGATCTCTTCCAGTCTCCTGTATGTTTCCCTTTCTGCTCTTCTCACGGCTTCCTGCTTCCCCTTTTAGACACAGAACCCCTGCGGGCTTCCACTTTCCACTTATGTCACTATTCTGCCTTAGTCATGAACCTCCTTAGAAGGTATATAAACCCCCATGTATGCTGGGATTCCCCAGCTAGTTCTATGCATTTGTGTTGTAATCTAGTCCATTCCAAGATTTCCTCTCGGACTCCTTGAGACTCCTTTCACCTCACAGTTGAGGGAATACTTGCATTCACACTGAGTCCATGTGCTTTGCCCAATCGATGACCCACTCCTAGGTCCTTCAAGTATCGCTTCAAGCAATACTCTCGTCCAGGAAGGCCTCAACAATAAGCCCTTGCCTGCTAGGCTACATCAATAAGACCTATCAGCTGCTTTACCAAGCCTCACTGGGTGGTAGCCCCAGGAGCACAAGTGGAACACTAGAAAGCAACACTTGACGTAACAAAAGAACTAGCTTTCTCTCCACTCCAGCTTTCACACTAGGAGTGTGCCCACTTCCACCACACACAGAATCAACCTCACTGACTTACTCAGTTGACGGGATCCCAAACCAGACTCAGACTTGTCCCCAGAAGCCTCACAAGCTTCTCCTGAGGACTCCCCACCACCTACTGTGTCCCAACCACGACAGCGTGCTCAGGTTTCTGGTTCTCCATATGGACAATCCCCTCACCTGTCCACTTACATGGCTAGACCCTCCCCCATTATGCACTCTTCCCTATTTCGTCCTTCCACCCCACCTTCCCTCTCCACCACTCCTATCATGACAGATCCTCCCTTGGAGTTGAACCCTCACACCAGTGTTGATGAGCCCCAGAATCCTACTCTCACCATCCAGGACAAACAAGAAGAATGTGCCCAACAATACCAGGTAGCTCTCACAGAATATCTTTGAGAAAACCCACTACCTTCTGCTGTGCCTGAACCTGATCCCAACCCAGATCCAAACCCTGACATCAATCTTTCACCACCCGAAGACAATATGGCTTCCCAAAGAGAACTTAAAGCAGGTCTCCCAGAAGAATTTTCTGGCAAACAAGAGGATGCCAACAGATGGATCCTTGCCATGAAAGGATACTTCGCTATGAATGTGTCAAAGTATAACAATCAGGCTAAAACCCTGACCTTGCTCAACAGAATGGGCAAGGGACGAGGAGCCTCCTTCTCAGAAGGTTGGCTCATGAAGCTGGACGATGAAAACATACCAGCCGAGGAGAAGACTTTCACCAAGCTTCTCACTTACTTTGGGGAAGTGTTCCTTACCACGGACCTTCACATCAAAAGCAGAAACCACCTAGCCTCTCTATAATAGGAAGACCCCACTTACCATGGTGACTTCCACAAATTCAAGGCTGATTTTGAACTAGAAGCCTCAAGAGCCAGTCTCGACCACCCCAACAATGAGCACATCCTTATGGACATGCTCAGTTGAGCCGTATCTCCCAACATGGCTTACAAAATGGCCGCACTCCCCACTGAGCCTACCACCCACAAGGAATGGCTCAAGAAGGCAGAACAATTCTTTGACGTCACTCGATGTATATGGCAACTATGAGGCAGAGGAAATCCAATTAGGACCTCTCGCACCACAGGCACCTCATGTGACCTGAATGCAATGGATATAGACAGGATCTATCTCACCCCAGCGCAATGCACCAACCACATTAGGAACAACCTTTGCTTCATATGCCACAAGAAAGGTTGCAACACTAGGAACCACCCATGCAGAGGAACCCCCAAACTGGGCCCCTCTAATTATAGAAAGCCACCAGTCCAAAACATTAGGACCACAGAAACTCCACTGCCACCACCTCCAAAAGATGAGGTACTAGACTATATCAACTGGTTGAAAACCAATGATAAACTTTCCAATGTGGACATCCTGCACTCCCTTCGAGTGCTATACGACAATGATGTTGATGAACAAGGAGAAACCATCAACTATGTTCAAACCTCTGAGGTCCCTGAACCAACCAAAATCCAATTGGGTTTTTGAAAGGAAGGAATGTTTCGATGTCATTACCTTCCCACTCTATCAGACCAATCTTTGTAACCAGTAGTAAGTCACACTCTATGAAAATTCCTGCGTCACTTTACTCTGGTTCCCTTGGCCAAATCATCAACCTCTCTGCCCTCATTGACTTGGGAGCCACTTTGTGCTTCATCGACCATGACCTTGTTGCCAAGAACAATTGGCCCAAAGAAAGGCTCAAAACCCCCATCTCAGCCCATAACGCCAACGGCACCTCCAACACCAAAGGCATCATCTGATTCCAGGTACAACTCACCCTTCACCTAGGTGAAAAAGAAGAGAAACGATGGTTCTACATTGTCCACCTCAGAAACGAGAACCTCATTCTAGGACTACCCTGGCTCCAGGAAGTCAACCCCATCATTGATTGGACCACCAGAAAAGTAAACATTCCTGAATCCCGCTCTGTCCCATGACACAACTCCCCAGATGCGACCTATCAGAGGTACCTCATATGATACCTCAATATCAACCCAAACATAAAAATGGAGGAACTCATCCTCAGACAGATGAAACATATCCCCATCACAATCGGCATTCGGAAAATGACCATATCCACTGATCTGGCCCAACAAGCCAAACAAGCCAAACGTGAACTCCCCAATGTCTACAAAGAATTTGCTGACATCTTCCAAGCCAAAGACACTGATGGACTTCCCCCAAAAAGGGAATTTGACCATGCCATCCAACTCGAAGACTCCTTTGTTCCTTGATGAGCCAAATCCTACCCCTTGAACCCTGTGGAACAAGAGGTCTGTAAGGCCTTCATCGACGAACACCTCAAGAATGGATGAATTCGCCCTTCCCAATCTCCCCAGGCCACACCTTTCTTCTTTGTTCCCAAGAAAGATGGTACCCTCTGCCCCTGCCAGGACTACCGCTACCTCAACCTTCACACAGTCAAAAATGCTTATCCCCTCCCACTCACCTCCAATTTGGTGGACAAACTCAAACATAGCAAACTCTTCACCAAGTTTGATGTTTGCTGGGGATATAACAACATTCGCATCCAACCAGAGGACACCTGGAAGGTGGCATTTTCAACCCCCTTTGGCCTCTTTGAACCTACTGTTATGTTCTTTGGACTTTGCAAATCCCTGGCCACCTTCCAGGCCTATATGAATCACACGTTCGCAGATTTCATTGACGAGGGATGGCTCATCATCTACATGGATGATATGCTCATACACTCCAAGAATGACATCTCCCTCCACCAAGCATGAACCAAGCAAGTCCTACAACATCTCCATGAACAACGACTCGCCCTCAAGTTGGCCAAGTGCACCTTTGACACCACCAAGGTTGAGTACCTCGGACTGGTAATCACCCCGGGCTCCATCTGCATGGACCCCACCAAACTCAATGCCATTGAACAATGGGCTGCCCCCACATGTGTCAAAGCAGTCCGATCCTTCATCAGTTTCTGCAATTTCTATTGTAAATTCATCCCCAGTTTCTCCAACCTCGCCAAGCCCCTCCTCAGCCTCACCCATAAAAAAGCTGTTTGGACCTGGACCCCCGACCACACCAAGGCATTCACCAAAATCAAGAATGCCTTCCTACGAAAACCTGTACTTGCCTTCCCCAACACAGAAAAGCCATTCTTTGTCATGACCGATGCCTCCCTCACTGTGTCTGGCGCTGTCCTCATGCAAAAAGACTCTAACGGGGATATGCACCCCTGTGCCTACTTCTCTAAAATCTTCGCCCCTGCCAAACGGAACTACAACATCTATGACCAGGAATTACTCGTGGTCATAAACACCCTCTCTAAACGGTGTCACTACCTCACTGGCACCCAACACCGTGTCACTATCCTCATGGATCACAAAAACCTAACCTACTTCAAAGAATCTCGCACCCTCTCTTGTAGACAAGCACAATGGCAGATGTTTCTACAAGACTATGACCTTGCCTGGATCCACATCCCTGGCAACTGCATGGGGCCCGCAGACACTCTTTCCTGTCTTCATGACATAGACATCTCCGAGGATAACACCGAACAAGTCCTACTTCCCAGCCTTCAGATCAACCTCCTTGATATGGCATTAGCAGATAAAATTGCAGAATCCACCCCCTCTGACCAATTCATCATTGATGTGCTGAGCATCATGGAGTTGGACACCGTCCCCCTTCCACACTCAGCCCCTCAGGACTGGTACTTTGACAACAGCGCACTTTACTACAAGTCACGCCTTTACATCCCAGAACCCGCATGCCACCAACTGGTCTCCTCTGTCCATGAATCACCTGCTGGCAGCCACGGTGGATACTTCTGCACTATCAACCTCCTCCAAAAAGACTATTGGTGGCCCAGGCTCACTACATTCGTCCGCAAATTCATCGCCAGCTGTGCCCCCTGTCAGGCTTGCAAAGTCAACACACACCCCAGCGCCCCCACTCTCTCACCCATTGCCTCTTCGGCCACCTGACCCTTCCAGCAGATCTCCATGGATCTCATCACCGACCTCCCATTATCCAACAGCTATGACTCTATTTTGGTTGTGGTTGACCATGGCCTTACTAAGGGGGTAATTTTCTGACCTTGCAACAAAACTGCCTTTGCTGCAGACATTGCCTCTATCTTCTTCCAACACATTTTCCCCAGATTCAGCCTCCATGACAAAGTCATCTCTGATTGGGGTCCCCAATTCGCCTCGGCATTTGCCCAAGAACTCGCCCATCTCCTAAACTATGACATGGCCCTCTCTACAGCCTATCACCCTCAAACCAATGGCAAATCTGAACAAGTAAACCAAGAACTCGAAACCTATCTCTGTTTCTTCACCTCGGACCAACCTGACAAATGGTCAGAGATCCTCCCCATGGCAGAATTCTCTCATAACTCCGCCACCCACTCTGTTACCAATCAAACCCCGTTTTCTCTCATGATGGGCTATGAACCCTGTGCCTACCCGAAGATCAGATCCACCTTCCTTCCCAAGTTAGAAAAATGCCTCAAGCTTCTCAAACAAGCACACTCAGAAGCTATAGAAGCCCATATCAAAGTGGCCAACCTCATCAAGGACTGCATTAACTCCCATTTCAAACCTTGGAAAGTTGGAGACAAGGTGTGGCTAGATAACCACAACCTAAAACTCCACTACCAATCCAAGAAACTCACCCCTTACCAAGAAGGCCCATTTGAAATTGAACAAGTTCTCTCCCCACTCTCTTACCATCTCCAACTCCCACTGACATGGAAGATCCACCCGGTCTTCCATGCTTCTCTCTTATCCACCTATCAGGAAACCCCCAAACACAGTCTGAATTTCAATTGTCCTCCCCCCTCAGAGATCCAAGGAGAAGAAGAGTACACCATGGAATCCATTGTCACCCATAGAGGAACTTCTGCTCGCTGCCAATTCCACATCCGATGGGAAGGATACCCTCCATCAGAAGACACCTGGGAACCTCCTTCCAATCTCACCCATGCCAAATACATCCTCAAAGCCTATAAAATGAGATGCAATGACATCTTCAAAACTCCAGACTCCTCCTAGACTCAATCATGCAGGTCACCCTCTCTACCCCAGAGATGATCTTCATATTCACTATGGCCAGTCTCTTTCTCCTCTCTTGCTTTCACTTCCCTACCACACCTTATGTGTGGATGATTGACATTTTTGGAAGACACTTTGAGTTCAGGCTCATTCCCCTGACCTGCATGTGTACCTCCGCTTGGGGGTACGACTCCACCACTGATGCCTGGGGCAATGCCATTGCCGCTACCAGATGGGGCGACTCCCAAACAGAATAGTGGGACTCCACACCCCCAAATTCAGAACTCCTGTAGTTGAAGGCCTTAGTGCTCGAGCGGGACTCCATCCTTTTCCCCTTTTAGAATCCAAATGGATACGGCCTTCAGGAGCCCATCTATATAAAACCTCTCCACTTGCCCCTTTGAGCCCCAGACCCCCATGTCCAACATCTCTGCCAACCGCATCCTTGCCCTTCCTCAGTTGCAACGCAGCCTGCTCTATGCCACCTTCCTTGAGATCCCATTCCTCTCATTGCAAATTGAAGACTGTGCATTTGTGTGAAATTCCCCTGCCCTACGCAAGGCCATTTCCATGTACCGCATCTACATCGCATTCCACAACGTCTACGCAGAGTGACCCCCACCTTATGAACGTTGTGACGCCAACATTGGATGACTCATTCTTGAACTTCATTCCCACTGCTTTGAACTCCTCACATCTCTCGGCTTCCCTGGCATCCTTGGGAGCCTCCCACCTAGAAGCACATACCTCCACTTCCAGAACATCCTATGCACCCTCTCTGAAGCCAACCTTACTCACTTTACTGGCTTCGTCGACTCCTTCCCACCTACCCCTGAGCCTCCAGCTGGAGATAGTCTGTGACCTGACCCTCCCCACAGCAATGGAAATAACCTCGTCAACATTGCCTTCCGTCTGCTACCCCCCACTCAAACCCCCATCGTCGTCACCCCAATCCCCCGGAACCTTCCAGCTCTTGCTGCCAGGATCACTCACACCCTTGTGGCAGGTTGACCTACTGCTAAACCCCCTACCCTGGTTCCTCCCCTGAACCTGCTCACTGCCAACTCCCCCCTTAGCAACCATCTTTGACAGAAATACAGGTGTTTCCATTGCAGAGAACAAGGTCACTTCAGAACTGAGTGCCCTCAATACATTTGCCCTTACTGCGACACTGTTGCCCTGGGACACACCCAAGGCCATTGCCCCTCCAACCCCCACCTCTCCCCTGGCACCTCCACTCACCTTTCTGGAGTTGGTTCGGACTCTGAGGAGGGCTTCGACTCCACCAACAACCTCCCCTCCAAGCACCAAGGATTTTGATTTGGTGAATCAATCTTACGAGGGGGGTAATGTTACAGACTTTATACCCTTTGATGAGATACCATTTTTTTCCCTAGTTCCTTGGGATGACCTCGCTCTCCCTCTTGGCGACTTCCTCATCCCCTATTCTGCACCACTCAACTCCTGGACCCCCAAGTTCCATTCTGGATTCTCTTTCTAGATTCCTCGCACGGTTAGGCTTCTATCTGCTGTGCATAGATCTCGCTGTCCTGTCGGCACTCCACCTTCCGGATACTTTTCGATCTCTTTCCTAATTTGCCTTGGTCTTCTATATATTCCACTCTTCTCACCCCACCATTTCTTACAATGCAGAGCTCTGGATCCCTTAAGGAACAGATCTCTTCCAGTCTCCTGTATGTTCCCCTTTCTGCTCTTCTCGCAGCTTCCCACTTCCCCTTTTAGACACAGAACCCCTGTGGGCTTCCACTTTCCACTTATGCCACTATTCCGCCTTAGTCATGAACCTCCTTAGAAGGTATATAAACCCCCATGTACACTGGGATTTCCCAGCTAGTTCTATGCATTTGTGTTGTAATCTAGTCCATTCCAAGGTTTCCTCTCGGACTCCTTGAGACTCCTTTTGCCTCACAGTTGAGGGAATACTTGCATTCACACTGAGTCCATGTGCTTTGCCCAATCG
>JBBPMA010000946.1:0-14997 GCA_038090075.1 Xanthoconium purpureum | reverse complement strand
CTAGCTCAGTTTCACCAACATAATTGAACATTAATGAGATCAAACTAAATGGAATGTAGCTAAGCCAACAAAAGAAACTGTAGTGGACCTATGACAAGCTACTTAAATATTGCAAACCTTGTCTTACATGCATTGGTGGGCTTAACCTTTGGATTATAAGCACTACATGGAGCATAAGGATAGGCTTAGACAAGGGAAGAGGTACTTACCATCCAGCCTCTGCAACCTTGTGCTGTTCATCACTCAAGGCAACACCATGCCTTGAAGACTTGTTGACTTTGTGGTAAAGGTTTTTGAGTTCATCATATATCTCTGTGAAGGCCAAAAACTTAACCTGCATCTTCTTGTAGGCACCAGTCTCATACTCATCCAGTGCCATTGTAAGCTGTACCCAGTGTCAGCAAGCTTACATCTGAAGTTCAACAGCACTTACCATGGTTGCAGCAAAAACATGGGCATGATGTGAAATTGTCTGATAGAACATATCAGGAAAAATCACTGCAAGCGATCTGCTACCTTCATAGAAGATGCTGACACACATCTCAAGCAGAGCAGGTTTACTGAAGTTCACCCACACACCCTACAATGCCTGTTAGTCAATATTTACAGTGAATCATAGCACCTACCTTCTTGATCTTGTGATGGAGGAACACAAAATCCTTGGTGAGAACATCATAGCACCACTTGATATACCTTGATGCTTGGTTGGGGTTCATTTTGTGTGGTGGGATGAGGTCATATGCCCAAGCAAATGCAAAATGTGCAGCCTTTTTCACATCCAACTGAAAGTTGCCAAGATTGTTGTATAACTGAAACAATTAGTATCCGCATTGCACGTGCACCTTACACTCACCAAAACTTTCATTTCATAACTGTATTTCTCATACAAACCTTGATCAAAGTTGACACCTCACTCCTCATACTCCGACATTGCCTGATTGAGATACTCATTGCTAAGGAAGTCCAGCATTGCAAGACAATCAGGGAAACTGTTGACCACAGCAGCCAGGTGCGAGAGATGACAAGCGCAGTTGAGGATGTAGTACCATGGAGATGTTGCATAGAATTTCATGTAAATTGCCGCTCTGTTGATGATGCACGGCTCAAAGTCTTTATCCTCCTCTTTATCCTCCTCTTCTTCTTCTCCAGTTACAGCTTCACCATTGCCTGCTTCCTGTTCACTTGCATCCTGTTCTTCATTCTTGTTGGGGGCAACACATTTTCTTGAGAGTGCAGCAAGTGAAATGGGGTTGGGGGGCTTCAGAGCACCATTTTTCTTGTGGTGCTCTTGAAGGAGATCTGTATCTAGCATTAGTCAGTAATTACATGTGACACAAAACTCACCAGTGGAACCAACATCAGCAAGCTTCTGTGACAATAAATTTGGCTGTATAGACCACCTTGGCATGACAGGGGTGCACCACATCCGGACTCAACATGCTTTGACTTTGAAAGAGATAAAGGATTCCTCCCATTCTCTGTACCTGTCATTCTGACTAATTAATTGTCATATTAGAACAACGCAACACTTACTGCTACAATTAGCAGGTTGTTGCTGCTTGAGTTTTGCACATGGCTTTGAGGGCGTAGTATGACACTTTGAGGTTAGAGGTTTCTTGTCCATGTGCTTTGGCTGAGAGGGAGGCAGGGGTTCCTCATCTGAGGTTGACCTGGTATGTGTACACTGTGGATGAGAGAGAGGTGGAGGTTCCTCATCTGAGATTGACCTGGTGTGCACATGCCTTGGCTGGGAGGGAAGTGGGGGTTCCAAGTCTGACATTGATGTGGTGCGCACACACCTTGGCTGGGCAGGAGGTGGGGGTTCCAAGTCTGACATTGGTGTGGTGCGTGCATGCCTTGGCTGGGCAGGAGGCAGGGATTCCAAGTCTGACATTAACCTGGTGTGCGTACCCTGTGGCTGGGAGAGAGGTGGGAGTTCCTCGTCTGAAATCAACCTGGTGCATGCACACCTTGGCTGGGAAGGAGGTGGGGGTTCCTCATCTGAGATTGACCTGGTGCATGCATGCCTTGGCTGGGAGGGGGGTGGGAATTCCTCATCTAACCTCGACCTGGAATGCACATGCCTTGGCTGGGAGGGAGGCAGAGATTCCTCATTTGACATGTGTCGAGTGTGGGCATGCCTTGGCCAAAGGGCAGGTATGAGTTCATCACCAGACATCTTTGGATGCCTATCCTGTATCTCAGGGCATTCTTGGTGGGTACTCAAAGACACTGTAGGTGACTGAGCACCTGACTTCTTGAGTCTTCAACAGGGTCCAGCAGACTTGATATATGACTGTGACCTAATTTGAGATGGCTTAGCCTGTAAGGAAGGTGGAGGCTGTTCAACATCTGACTGCTCTTCACTTAGCTCAGGTGAGCTGACAATTGGCCACTTTTGAATGCAAGCAGTGCTCTCAACATGATCCATGTCCATCTGCAAGTTGTCAGCCACTTCCCCAGTTGGGTTTCTGAAACCATATTTACCACCAGGGGTTGATCCATGGAAGGCAGGAGTAGGCTGTTGGACTTGTGTGACATTGAGCTTGGGAGGTGACAGATTACTATTGCACTTCTTCTTCACCCTTCCTTTATGTTGGGGGGCTTGTGCATTGACAGGCTGACTGGTGACAACAGAGTTGTTAACTAGTTGTTTTTGAGTTCCAGCCTGAGCCGTTTGCAGCACCTCGACCTTGGCATCTTGTGCTCACTGGCCACCAAGCCCACAACCTTCACAAGTTGACCAGCAAACAGGTTCCACCTAAGAATGCTATAGCTAACCACCAAACAAATAATGAGTATTGTGCACACTGGCCTGCTCATTGAGCAAATTTCCAGATGAACCCATACATTGCTTTGTGTCGCAGTAAAACTTGGAACACTTGGAATTAAGTAGTGAAACTTACTTGGCATGTTACAAACATCATACAACAAAAACCAAATTGATGTAGTAAGAACAAAGAGCGCCATAGTACATCAAATTGCCATGTACCTATGTACGGATTAGTATCAATGTCAAACCTTTCTCACCCTCTTCATTGCACGGGAATCCCTGGAGGTGCCTTTTCTCTTTGGGTTCCCATTGCTATTGTACCAATCTACATAGCATGCATGGGCTGTGTTCCACATAGCTTGTGACAACCTGTTGACAATACTCTCCCATTGAAAATCAATGTTTGGAACCCAGGATGACAATGTTGAGTGATTCCTGTTAGGATAAGTCTTCCTTTGCAGTGTGACAGCCTTGTCCCTAATGACAGCCGTACTGGTCAGAAGTTTGGCCTTGATCTGGGCCATGTCAACTTCAGGATAAAGTGTCTAAGATTATACATAAGCATGTTTGACTGTTCATATATAAACTCTGTTTACTTACCCCCTTTGCGAACAAATCAGGATTGGTGTTGTTGAAATCAATGGATGAAGAACTCCCCTTGATCCAGACCTTTCAGGTAATTTCCATTATATGGATCCATGTGTGACTCTTGACAACTACCAGGCCGAACAACTCAGTGTCTGAGTAACAGGGAAGAAAGGTAGCAATGTTTTGAACTTCTTGCTTGCAAAGGGCTTTGGTGGCAGCAGACCTAGGTAGAGGGTGCTCAAATGATGATCCCTTGCTCATCGTAATTAAGAATGCAACTTCTATTTCTGGATTGGCTGAAATGAACAATTTCAGTTTTCATTCAGCAGTCTTGTGATTCTGAGTAAAGGTGCACTCCCCAACCCACAGTACCATGGGAGTATGGTTGATACCATTAGATGAGAAACATTGGAAAATGACTTGAAAGTCAGGAATGGCATGGATGCGTTGACTGTGAAATGTGTTGTTTCCAAAGATGTCAAGCTTGATGAGTCTGTTGTTTATAGGCATTAAACACATCATGGAGGTAAAGGCAGTGTGGAAATCGCTGATAATCTGCTCATGACACAGAAGGGGAGAGTACAAGATGAGTTCTTGTTCGAGGGGAAAGTATGCCATCCTGGAGGAGTGTGAGCACCAGGACCAGTCTACAATGTATCATACATGCCTTGTGACCTGTTCATGATGGGATAGTTTCTCTGTCACCACTTGTTCAACAATGTAGTACTCCTTGAGGCCAAGTTCAATAGTCTAAGATTAGTTCAATGGCCTGGTCTGATGTTCGAGCCTTGTAACTTTGTTTACTCGCCTTTTGTTCAAATTGATATGTTCTCAAACACTTGAGAATGTCTCAAATGTTGTCACCTGTACAAATAAATTAACACTAAGAAAGGGAGCTTGAATGAGGGATACAGACTTGAAAAAGACTTTCAAGGTTGCTGGACTTGCTGACACTTGATATCAGTGATGGCCATGGCAAGTGCAGATACATCAGCCATAAGCATTGTAGGTTTGTCTGTGGTTGAAGTGTTGTTTCTAATGGGGCTGTTTGGTATCATAGGTAGATCATTCAAGTTGGATTTGATGCCCCCCCTATGGGTGCTTGACACACCTTTGGTGAGATTTGAGCCAAGGTGGGTACCATTCACAGGAGAGGGCTGTTTGAAAGCACATGATCTTTCCCTTGGGGTGTTGCTCACAACAACATAGTTGCATGGAGAGATCAGGGGGCAATGGCTGGATGATCACTCACCATAGATGAGGGTGGACACCAGGCCCAAAGGTGCCACCTCACATACTGTTCCCACATTGTACAGCTAATACTTACAGCCATTTTGGTAACTAATAGCAGTCGCTGTGCATTTCACAAATATCATTATTTCAACGTGTGTTTCAGGATACCAAAAAAATATCAGTGCAGCAGCTATACAGGATTATGAGTCCCTGACAATGCATGAAAGAAACCAGAATCCCCAAATTTGTTTAGCCAGAATTGTTCCAATGCTTCAAAGACCATCTGCATTCAAAGATTTGGATGTGCTTGCTCACTGAAGTGTGGGATCAGGTGTGCATGTGAGCAAATATGGGTGACAGGAATGATGTAATCATGGCAAGTTCCATCAGAACAGCTGGCACACATCAGAAGATGCATCCCTGTTGATGAATGATGTCTGAGCACATTGAACTTCTGCATGTAGGCAAGGATTTCATCTGGTATGGTGGTGGGATGATCTGGCCAAATGGGACGAAATACCATTCGTAGTTGGACAACATGGTGGCCTGGAAATATTGTAAGTTGAATCGAATTACCAGGAGTATGGTGCTGGTACCTTGAAGGCTGCAATAGGGCCAAAGACAGTCATTGAACATACTAAGGATCACCAGGTCATATCCACCAAGAGGCCAGGCATCAGAACAGGGTTGGGCAGAAAGTGCTTGAGGTGGTTCCAGAGCGCCTTCAACATAAGACAGGATCGACTGTACACAAACCTTGAACCAGGCCTGGATGCAAGAGAATGGGAGTGAAATAATCTTCTCAGGAGTGTTGTGTTGTGTTGTTCATGAAGTCAGTTCTGTGCAAGTGGATTTGGACTGAAGGTAGTGGCAAATTGCATGGGGAAGGTCAGCAAGAGAAAACACTGAAGTCGCAGCATCTACCATGAGATTTGTGAGTGACGGATCTCTGCCTATGTGAAAGGCAGTCCATTCTACTGCAAATGTCCTGTATGGACATGGAGCCATAGGGTAAGATCTGCTAAGCAATTCTTTCACTTGAGCAAAGTAATTGGAGATCTTTCAGGTAACATGATGATTTTGACTAGAGTTGATGCCGGTGTTGTTGTTGTTGTTGTACTCTGCTTTACGAATGGAGGTCACCTGGTCAAATAAGAAACACTTTTCAACATGATCAAGATGACAGCACATCTGGGCATGTGAGTTGTGATTGTTCCCTGAGCATGCTGGCTTCTTCACGAGGTGAATGTGTGCACGTTCTGTCACCTTTGCGGTCCATTGCATGGGGGCTCCTTGCAGGCATATGCTTGTTGTGACACTCTGAAGTAACTCCAGTTTTGGAATTTCCCAATGCTCAATGACATGCTGCCTGCCTACACATGCACCAGAACAAGTAAGGAAAGCATTGTTGTCATGAAACTCCTTCAGGCTATACTCAAGCCTCACAATGTCGTCTTCTCCAAACTGGGGGGCTTGGGCATAGTATCGGAAGTCATTGAGTGCACATAATGCAGTGAGACACTGGCTGGACACAGCCCCTGCAATGACACCAATCACATAGTGATGGATGTTTTGATGATCATTGCATGAAACTGACTTGAGGGCACTTACACCTTCCAGAAACTGTCAGTATCCAATGAGGGGTTGAAGGAGGATAAATCGATAATCAAGTTCATCCACGTCGACCAGATTCATTGCCCATTGAAAGTCATGATCATGGGAAAATTTCCACCAGTGGTGGAGTGGCTTGGGGCAAAATAAAATGGCAGGTTCAGCAAGTGGCCAATCCCCCCAAAAGGGTGAATCAACACCATTGAAGTACAAATGGCAAGCCTTAAAAAAACACTGCAAAATCTAAAGTGGCAGCTTTGATTGCATCTAGGTGGGATAAGATAGAGACAGCAGTGTGTGTTGGATGATGAAAGGAGTTGCCAAACTGTTTCTTCATGGTGATGGTAACATGGGATGTGTTGTTATGAATGCCAGTCAAAGCATGTGCTTCAGGGACATCAGTGATGTATGCAGCGAGGAGCGTAAAGCAGTATCTGCTGTTGCTAGCAGGGTCGCTCATCATCCAACCATATTGTGTTGCTTTCTTGAGGGGGTCCACGACAATACTGACAACATGGTGAAGGAGTCAGTCAGCAAGCACACCACGAAGACACTTATTCGGATGGGGGAACTTGGAAATTGGCATGAGGGCAAGAAGGAGAAATGCATTGTTGAGAGCTTTGTTACGAACGTTACTGGAAATATTTGCGAGGGATATAAGAAGAGGGTGAGCCTGTTGATTTCCTATGGTCATGATGTGTGTCTTATCTGATGAAAGAATGATGCCCAAGAGGGTTGACCTGGCAGGTAGCTGGTTCTGATAGTTGTTAGGATCTTCAACAGTGGTAGAAGAGCATATTGGTTACCTAAAGCTCCCAGGTGTGGTCACCAGTAAGCCACTCCTTGTACACACAATGGGTTGCATCCACAGTTTCATATAGCTTGTGTAGACAAAATTCTATGTGCACTGCTAGTTTGGGATTCAAAAGAAGGGCTTGGAGACATTCTAGAGGATCTCAGAAAAGCAGTCGCAATGGTTTTTTGGTGGGGTATTCCAGCTGAATAATGACATACTTCCAGCATGGACTGGATGGCAGCATCTCAATTTGTTTCCATAGCTTCTTGGCATTGGAAAAAGATAGCAGAAGCTCTTTGGCCTGATTTTCAGGTTGAAGCAGATGGCAAAGAGTCCAGCGAAGGACACACCAGTTGTGTACTCAAGAACTTATCAATTTTGAGCATGCTTAGCCCTGAAAGCATAAGCCATTGCGCCATTTCCCAGTCTCTTGAGTCCACAAAGGGGTAGTATACATTGCTTGTATGTTCTGGAGCATAGGTGTTGGCATTGAAATTGTCTAGGAATGATTGTCCGCCATTGTAGCTCTCTGAGGCACCTGGAAAATATTTGACAAAATCGCTGTTGTCATCTAACAGCTCTGAATGATCTTCAATGTCTAGAATGCATGGAGGGCCTGCAGGAGTAATAGCATCCATCATATGCAGTGATTGGTGCTGGCTTGACCTTGTGGCTATAGCAAAAACTCATGCGTGTGATCACCAACCAAACGACCTGCATTATCCAAAAGGCTGGTTTGTGTGTTGCAGTAATACAGTAGAATTTCTGAATGGTTTACCACAAACTGGACAGTGGACACCCAGACGATGCAGTGCCTTGGGCATGGATTTTGGAGGAAATGCACATGGGAGTTCCCAGACACTTGGTGGATCTGGCAGACTCAATTTGACCAAGTCTGACAGATCACATCATCCACTACATTAATACACCAATGTTGTGCATGGTTCTTGTCATCCTGGGCCATTCAACCCAATGAACAAAATCCTCCACCATCTACTGAAACCTTGACCCCTCAACCAGTCTTCCCTTTAGCAAAAATGCCAGATCCAGGATGCTTACCACCTATAGACAGACAAGCACGGAAACTCACCAGACCACCGGATCATGCAGAGGATCATGCAGAGTCACCTGATGGAGTGCATGAACCAGCACACCAACTAGTAGGCAGTCAGTTCAACCAAGGTGGCGAACTGACCAGGTGGCAAGGCAAGAATGCATTGCACATGAGTGTGCAGACACACAGACCAACAGGGAGGTTGCAGGCATGGGATGAGACAAGATGGACAAGATGGAGAGGTCAACAACATGTCGAGAACTGTTGTTTGAGGGGGAGAGAAGAAGCGTGACTGTGTGGGGGCAATTGGTGCCATGAGCTGATGAACATGATTAGCACAACAAACCAAGTGTCAACGATGTACCTGTGGATTCCCAGATCCTCCTCCACCTGAAGAATCCATGAAGCCATAGAATGAACCCCCAAGTGTCGAGCTTGAGGGAAAGAAGAAGCCAAGGAAGCTGTGAACCATGTCAGAACACATTGGAGAATGGTTAGAGCAGGGGGTGTTACGATTCTTTTCCTCTACCACACTTTCTTTCTCATCCGTCTGACCTACCGATCACATTCTTCTCTCATTCCTTACCATGAGAGAGAGAGCGACTATTTACTTACATTCGACTCTTATTCTTCTCCCTTACTTTTCCCTCTTTGACCTCATATCTCTCTAACTGGACTGACCACTCCTCTAACTACTTCTCTTACAGTAGTTACGTGTCCCCTTCATTCCACTAAGTTCTACGACGTTCTGGTTACGTAATCCGTAGTACTTATATACCAACTCAGCCTGTACTTCCGTTCTCTCCATTCTTGTTCTACGCAATCACAGCGTCAGTCTTGCAATCCGCAACTCGTCTGGTTGTGACCTAGTTTCTCTATCTCCCTAAGACTTCTTTGAGGACGCAGTGTCTCTTCGTGAGTACCTCCCTCAGAGTAAGTAAATCCTTGACCGCGACGCAAGTCTGTCGACTCGCGTAACAGGGGGAGCAAGAGAACTCACCAGGCAGAGCTCCAGATGAACCAGACAATCCAGGCAGCGAAACGGCTGTACCAGGTGAGCCCCAGGACCACCAGAGAGGCCCTGAGGACGACAGGAAGCACAACAGATGCACCATGTCAAGATAGAAGGCCAGGTGGCCAGGTGGAGCTGCAGGAGGTGTCGAGCGCAATTGGGACCCCCAAACAGTTGTCAAAGATGCTGATTATGATGGGCTACACCCTAGGAGTGACAAGAATGAGTGTGTCCTTGAAACAAATGCGCTATGTCAAGTTAGAGGTCCAGAGAGCCCAGACAGCAACTAGGAGGCAATGGAAGCCATCAAGTGCAATTGGAAGCGCCAAAGCAATGGTGATGACAGCCAGGTAGTTGGGAGACAAGGCCAGATGGACATCACAGCAAGCAGCACACGCTACAGCTCAAAACGAGCTGGAGCATGACTGCTAGCTGGATATCAGGCAAGTCAGCATGGATGGTATGAGCGCAACACAAGCAACATACCTAGGCTGTCCACACCATTCCCAGACAATCCCAGGCAACTTTGGACCCACTGACCATCCAAACTCACCACATACATGCCGAGGACAGATTAAACCCTGTGAGCTAGAAGTGTCAGCAATCCAGAAAGACCTACCAGGTCACACGGGCACGTCAGGGCCGATCAAGCAGATCGAACCAATTGGACACATTGTATATGGGCCAAAGATAACCCAGGAGCAATACATGAAGACAGCAGTGTTGGGGTTGATCAAGGATGAGTGCACACTTAGACAGCTGGGCCATGACTTTCCAAATCAGGCAACTGCACCAGCGCAGTGCGACATGACCTCACTGGACACACTACAGACTATATATGATACATTTGTTTTACAAACCTTCTGGTACACATTTATTTCTATCTTTTATCCACTAGGACAAACACTTACATCTATTGTCCTTGTGTTTGAGGGGGAGTGTTGGAATTATTCCATATTTGGGATTTAGTGCTTACATAAGCTATACTTACATTGCACCATAGTACCTTTGAGGAAAACACCACATCCAGATGTTTCAGTTTATGTAAGTAACAAGTGTCCACTCAGTAAGTCACTAGAGTAAGGTCATTTGCTGTGGCTGACACTTGTAGGTCACATTTTCAATTGTCCTCGATAACGTGGTGGGTTTGGATGAGCATGAGGTCATTTATGGTGATTGAGGAGTGGATTGGACAGCCTAGGTACATCACTTATCATGTGCTGGCACTACTCATGCCAACCCAGTATACAGCTGTGTCTATTTCCATCAGGTCTGGCACCACATCAAATGCATGCACCTACCACTGTGCACGTTGACCTCAGTCACTTCTTCACCATTCTCCACATTCCATACCTGCACCAGCCCTTTTGTCACCCAATGATGATCCACATTCCATCTTGCAATACCACAATGTTGCAAAACTTCTTGGCATGCATCCACAGTTGAGTGTCATTTTGCACACTCACACCTTTGGTTTCACAGCAGGCAATTGGACATATTTGCTGATGACATAACATGTAGAAAGTATCCATTTGGCAAGGTATGCTAGCGGTGATAGGATATCATACTATGACCAGATGGGCTGACTGCAATGTGTCCTATTCACATCTCTTTCTCTAGTTTCAGAGAATATAGGGATATTTTGTGATCATGTACAGTGACACCATGCTTGGAAGATACCAGTACTGTGTCACTCCACACTGGACAGGTTCATTTTTTGCACTCATTTCCTCCTTTCATGAGTGACCAGATGTGTTTTATCATCAAACAGGTGATGTATATGGAAGTCCGAGTTTGTCTGGATTAAGGTAGGTGAATGGCATTTATTGTACCTGTAGATTGACCTACACATGACTTCATTATAGACCTGGTGCCTTGACTGCTGGAATGTGGACTGCAATTCAATACATGGGATCTGAGTATGTCCCCCTTCTTTCCACCCACACCTCCACATCCAACACCTTCTCTTCCAGCAGCTACCTGCAATCCTGCCATGGCATCATCACCTGTGTGCACCACATCGCCAACATGATCACCACATCTATTCCCAAGTTGTACATACTTGGCTCACCCCCTGCCTCGGTTGTTGCATTTGGCGCTCACAATACATTGAGGAATGTGGAAGACATTGGGGATTGGATATTGAAGAAAGGGTGGCATTTGAATGTGTTGAGTGGGCCTGCTGTGGTGCACATCATGTACACCCAGTTGACGTTGCAAGTCATGGAGATGTTTACTTTGCATCTCAAGGTGTCTGTAGCAAAAGCAAAGAATGCACCAGAGGGCAAAGGGACAATGGTTGCATTGTATGGTGGATTTTTGTTGTTTGCTCATGCCACCCCATATGCCTCACTGACGTTGTATTAGGTCTTGGAAGCTCAAGTGCCATCGGCCCAACAATTATTGAGGAGGCTGCAGTATATTCTTGGATATGCTGTACAAGGTGTGAAGGAGGAATGTGGTGGGTGTCAAGGTTTGATTTATTGGATGATATTTTTCTTTCATAGTTTTACTTACTTGTCCATTCATAATATGAACCAAAGAAGAGTGTGGACGAACCATTCATTTACCACCACAGGATGTTCAATCAGATAGTGCAGTAGATCCATTGTCTAAGTCAGTCAGTGCACTTGGCTCAAGCCCTGGCTGGAAAAGTCCAGCAGAGTCTGACTCTGCCAGAAAATCCATTTCCTGGATGAGTCCTCAGCATCTTGCACACATCCCTGCTTACATAAATGGCACAGAGTGAACCACCAGGATGCCCACCCACAACTTACAAGGCTGGGGCTTATGCCATCTCTGGCACTCTGGGCTTGGACCCTGCTCAGGAGTCTAATCCCTTTGAGCTGGGCCCTCCTGATCTACACACCAACAACCCTCTTCATTTTGCTGAGCACCCAGTGAGTCAGTCATAAAGCCATCTGCAGTAATGTTCATGCTCTGTAGAATGATGAAACAGCACCTTTATATCCAAGTAGCATGGAGGAGGCCATAAATTTGATGAATACTGTCCATGCACAGCGTGACATGTTAAAAGCAGAGCTGCTCTTCGAAGAAGGCCACATGAATCACAATATCACACATGCTAGCTATTACCTGTTACAGTTCCAAAAGGCAGAACGACGTGTACAAAGGGTAAAGTCAAAGCTGGCCATTGCAGATCGAGTTGTTGGACATGCTAGGATGGTTATATTTGATGGTGGATATGTCTTTGCACTCTCTGTTTGTTCTTCTACTCATGGACAAAACATGCAGTGTGTACACAGTGAGTCCTTCCAATTGACAGCTTTACTCTATCCTAATTTATTGGCCTTTCTGTACAGAACGTTGTTTGGCTGCATTCCTTTGACTAGCAAATACTATTGAGACATGTCATGTAGCATGTGTTGACCTTTTATCTCATATTTCTATGTAATGCCTTTGTATTTCGGTTCTGTTGTCTTTCATTTCTTGCCCCTACTTGTGTCAAGATGCAACAAGCTGGTCTCTCGCTCTTGTTGTTATGTGAGTCGACAGACTTGCGTTGAGGTCAAAGGTTTACTTACTCTGAGGGAGGTACTCACGAAGAGACACTGCATCCTCAAAGAAGTCTCAAGGCGAAGGGAACTAGGTCACAACTTAGGCGAGCTGTGGATCGCAAGACTGACACTGTGATTGCGCAGAACAAGAATGAAGAGAGAGAATACAGGCTAGACAGGTATTTAAGTGCTACTGATTACCTAAGAAGAACCTAGTAGAACTTATGTGGAAAGTGGGGACATGTGACTACTATAAGAGAAGTAGTCAGAGGAGTGGATAGTCCTGTTGATGAGGCAAGAGGTTAAAAAGGAAGAAGTATCGGGGAGGTGAGGATATTAAAGGTGAGTAAGTAGTTGGTCTCGTCCTCATGATAAGGAAAGAGGTCAAAGTATACTCAACATATGGTGCGGATGAGAAAGAAAGTATGACAAAGAAAGATGATCGTAACACTCGTCTCTCTTCAAGTGTAATTGCTCATCACTGGGTCACATTCCCATTTGAGTGAGCGTGAGGTCTCACCCTCACAAGTCGCCATCTCCATCAATGTTTCAACCCCTCATCCCTTTCCTCTCCCACAACAATTCTCACACAAACAGAACACAAGGTACAGTATGCTCTCATTTCATCACACCACTCTCACATCTCCAGCTACAGCATACTATGCCAACAATGACAATGTGTACAGACAACAAAGACGAAGACGAAACAATAACAATGGTGAGATGTCATCCCCTCACCCATCCCCTCCTGGCCACCACTATCACAATCCCCTTATCCCAGGACAATGACGAGAAGATGATGATGATGAGGCGACAATGGACAAGGGTGCAACAACATTGACAAATGAAGTTGGCAAGACAATGAGGACAAAATGACATCAACAAAACAACAACAACAAGACACCAACGACGCTTGCTGTCCCATCACCTGTTCCCTCCTTCCAACTGCCATCACCACAATGACAATGAGACAATGGGACAGAGTCAACATTCATCCTCCTGACAACAACAACAATGAGATGACATTGACAAATCAACGTTGACACTTGCGGTCCCCTTGCCTGTCCCTCATCCAAACCACCACAATGATGAAAACAAGACAATGAGACGAGGTCAACATTTGTCGTCCCCACTCCATTCTCTTCCCAACCACCACCACCATGACAAGGATGAGATGACATCAATGTTACAATACTTTTTCTCTGTCATACCTTCTTTCTCATCCACACCATACACCAGGTCTACTTTGATCTCTTCCCTTATCATGAGGACGAGACTGACTACTTACTTACCTTTGATATCTCTACTTCTCCGATATTTCTTCCTCTTTGATCTCATATCCCTTCAACAGGACTATCTACTCCTCTGGCCACTTCTCTCACAGTAGTCACATGTCCCCTTTATTTCACTTGGTTCTATGGCATTCCACTTACGTAATCCATAGTACTCATATACTGCATAGCCTGTATTTCTTCCTTATTCTTGTTCTGCACAATTACAGCATCAGCCTTGCAATCCATAGCTTGTCTAAGTTGTGACCTAATCCCTTGCCATCTCGTTCCCTTCACCTTGAAACTTCTTTGAGGACGCAGTGTCTCTTCGTGAGTACCTCCCTCAGAGTAAGTAAACTCTTGACCTCAATGCAAGTCTGTTGGCTCATGTAACAGTCAATGCTTACCATCCCCTCACCCGTCCTTCCTCCCAACCACCATCACTGCCATGATGAGGATGAGATGACATCGACATTCACTGTCCCCTTGCCCATTCCTTGGCCTCCTCCAAGCTACTGAGATGAGGTCAACGTTCATCATCCCCCATCCCCTCCCAACCACCACCACCACCATGACAAGGACAAGACAACATTGACATTCACCGTCCTCTCACCTGTCCCTTGGCCTCCTCCGAGCCACTGAGACAAGGTCAACATTTGTCATCCCCCACCCCCTCCCAACCACCACCACCATGATGAGGGTGAGACAATGTTGATGCTTACTGTCCCCTCACATCCCTTCTCCAAACCACCACCACAATGAGGATAAGACAATGAGACAACGTCGACACTCATTGTTCCTCATCCAATCACCTGTCCCTCCTCCCAACCACCATCACCATAATGGGGGTGAGATGATGTCAACATTCGCCATCCCCTCTCCTGTCTCTCCTCCAAACCACCTCCATGATAAGGACCAACGAGATAATGTCGA
Organism: Xanthoconium purpureum; assembly: GCA_038090075.1. Lineage (NCBI taxonomy): Eukaryota > Fungi > Basidiomycota > Agaricomycetes > Boletales > Boletaceae > Xanthoconium > Xanthoconium purpureum. Next base: position 208 of record JBBPMA010000946.1, on the reverse strand, counting down.
TGCTCGTTGTCCTCCATCCCTCCTCCCAACCACCACCACCATGATGAGGATGAGACAACATCAACATTCACTGTCCCCTCGTCTGTCCCTCCTTCAAACCACCTCCACAATGAGGACAAGGCAAAGATGACAATGATTTCTGTCCCTCCTCCCAACCACCACCATCACAACAAGGGCAAGACGACCTCACCATTTACTGATCCCTCGC
>JBBPMA010000945.1:0-15009 GCA_038090075.1 Xanthoconium purpureum | reverse complement strand
CATACCATCCGAAATGCCTATCCTCTCCCCCTCATCCCTGAACTCATTGACGACATGAAATCCTCCACTCTATTCACCAAATTCGACATATGTTGGGGATATAACAACATTCACATCCGAAAAGAGGACCAGTGGAAGGCTGCATTCATCACTCCCCTGGGCCTGTTCGAACCAACAGTCATGTTCTTCGGATTTTGTAATGCCCCACCTACCTTCCAAGCATTCATGAATCACATCTTTGCAGATATGATCTGGGAGAAATGGTTAAAGGTCTATATGGATGATCTGGGCATTCATACCAAGGACAACGTCACCCTTCACCATGAACGAACAAGACGAGTACTTCAGAGACTTAGGGAACACAGGCTATCAGTCAAACTCTCTAAATGCACCTTTGATACCCCTCACATGGAATTCCTGGGAATGATCATTGGACAGGATAGAATTGAGATGGATGGGAAGAAACTCAAAGCCATCGAGAAATGGAAACCCCCCACTTCTGTCAAAGGAATCCGATCATTCATGGGCTTTGCCAACTTCTACAGGAAATTCATCCCGGACTTCTCCAACATCGTCACCCCCTTGAATCAACTCACCCGGAAAGGGGAATCTTGGAACTGGACACAATTGCAACAAAATGCCTTCGAATGACTCAAACTGATCTTTTCCTCTGCCCCTGTCCTATGAATTCCCGATGTCACTTGTCCCTTCACCATCACGACGGATGCTTCCTTATTGGCTGCTGGAGCAGTGCTCATGCAAACCTATGAGAACTCTGATCTCCATCCCTGTGCTTACTACTTGACCACATTCTCTTCCGCTCAATGAAACTATGACATCTACGATAGAGAACTTCTGGCAGTCATCCTAGCTCTAGGAGAATGGTGACAATACCTGCAGGGGACCCCTCATCCAATCACCATAATCACCGACCACAAAAACCTTTTTTATATCAAGGATCCACGAAAATTATCTAGACGACAGGCCAGATGGTCCCTCTTCCTACAGGACTTTGACTTACAGTGGCGGGTTACCCCAGGAACACAGATGGGCCCGGCAGATGCACTCTCACGATGTGATCATGTCGACACCACCCAGGACAATGCAGACGCATCCATTTGCCCAGAACCGGTCGTCATTAACGCCCTGGATCTTGCCCTAGCAAAGAAAATAAGATCTTCCTCCCAATCTGATCCCCTGGTCCTCTGAGCTCTTGAGAACCTCCAGCAAGGGTCCCCCTTATTCTCTCACTCCTCCAGTAATGATTGGCACATGACTGATGGACATCTTTACTTCAAAAATCGGATGTACATTCCCCCACATGAGCAACAGGCCATTCTAAAAAACATACATGAATCACCTACCACAGGCCATGCAGGACGCTTCCACACCAAGGCACTGTTAGAACGCGACTTCTGGTGGCCGGGTCTCTCCTCCTTTGTTAACGCATTCATATCCAGCTGTGTGACTTGTCAACAAAACAAAATCAACCACCATCCCACTCGCCCCTCATTAATATCTATCCCCTCATCCTGTAGCCTCCCCTTCAAACAACTCTCTGTTGACCTCATCACTGATCTTCCCCCCTCCAATGGACATGACTCATTAATGGTTGTGGTTGACCACAGCCTTACGAAGGGGGTAATTCTCATACCTTGCTCTAAAACAATTGATGCCGCCAGTGTCGCCCGACTTTTCGTCTCTCATGTTTTCAAACGATTTGGACTTCATGACTCCCTGATCTCAGATCGAGGCCCTCAATTTGCATCAGCCTTCGCCAGGGAACTTGCTCAACTTCTCCACTACAACATCAAGCTATCCACTGCATACCATCCACAGACAGACGGACAAACTGAACGCATCAACCAAGAAGTCAAGACGTACCTTCGCATCTTCTGCACCAATAACCCTCAGAAATGGTTGGACTTCCTTCCCACAGCTGAGTTTCATCACAATTCAGTCCCACACAGCTCAACCAAAGTTTCACCCTTCTCCCTTCTCCCTTCTCTATGGGTATGAACCATGGGCATATCCCCCTTTGGGGAAAACCTTCATCCCTGCCTTGGAAACCTGACTATCAGCATTGGAAGAAGCATGGAAGGAAGCACTGGCAGCACATGAAACTGCTTGTCGGATCATGAAGGAGCGGAACTTCCGACACTTCACCCCATGGAAGGTTGGACAAAAAGTATGGCTAGAAGCCACCCACCTTCGCACCAACTATCCCTCCAGGAAACTTGCACCCAAGAGACAGGGCCCATTTGAAATCTCGCAGGTACTAGGACCGCTCTCCTACTGACTCAAACTTCCGCCCACATGGAAGATCCATGATGTCTTCCATGCCTCGCTGTTATCCCCATACAAGGAAACTGAAACACATGGCCCCAACTTCTTGAAACCACTGCCCAACCTGATTGCTTCCAAAGAAGAGTACGAAGTAGAACAAATCGTTTCACATCAGGGTTCTGTGGGACGACAGAGATTCCTGACCGCATGGAAAGGATATCCGTCATCAGAAAATACTTGGGAACCTGAGTCTAATCTCCAACATGCACCGGACATTCTCACGACATACAAAAAGGCCCACCAGCTCCAGAACTTAAGAACAACAACATGCCTTTCATCCCTCAGCATGATGACATCTCCACCCCCATCAGACCCGTCAACATCCCCTGGTTGTTGGGACTCACTGTATACCAACTCGACTTCCTTCATCGCCACAACCTCCCCCTTGACCACGCCAGGACACACTCTTGCTTCTGCAGAGAACCCAGCTGCCCCATCCATTACTAGCACCACAGGACGAGGCATCTCCACATGAGTACCCCCCTGTGTATGCAGCCTGGAGACATCCCTTTCGTTTGGTTTGGTATTGCTCTTGCCCTCTGCGTCCTCTTCTTCTTCGCCAACCTTAGCCTCCTTCTATATATTGACCACCTTGCTTGACGCAGGAGTCAACAACCGATCCAACTCCCTTCTCTCTCATGCCATATCATATCCCCACCTCACTCTACTCGCCTGTCCACCCACCTCCCCCCAAAATGCATCCCATTGACACTAGATTCCTTGCCACCTCTCGAATACACACCCTCTTTACCATTGCCGTCACCTCCCCCACCATCCTTAGCGAAATCGAGAGACTTCCATCTTATGAACATGACACCGAGTGCCAGGCCCTTGTCCAACTTCTCCACCATATCTTAATCACCCAGCTCCAACTGTTCAGGGCCTGCCCTGTCGATCTACCTGAATCACTTGGAGCACCTCTTTGTACTACCCTCTCCCTTTTGCCAGGTCCGGTCCTCGAATTCCTTGTCACCAACTCCTTCCACCAATACCTGGAGGAGCTCCCAAGCGCTACCCTCTACCCTGCCTTCCTACATGTCTGGGGTACCCTCTCCTGCGAGGAACAACAACAATACCTTGAGCAGGTCGGAATAAGCCAGTCCACCATTGTCTCCCCTCCTCCTGTCCCCCTAGCCCTTCGCATCTCTTCTCGCCCTGTCTCTCCTACCACAGAAGACAGCAATGTCATCCAGATCCAGGTCATGGATGGACAATGGATCACTTCCTCCACCTCTCAGGTCTTGGTCACTTCCTCTCGCCCCGTCTCCCCCAACACCAGGTGCTATATTTGTTCAGATCTCGGTCACTTCGGACTCTCCTGTCCCTTGTACACTTGTCCCTCCTGTAGGGAGCCAGCACCAGGTCACGCAGCACATCATTGTCTGGAGACCCAATGTACTCTTTGTCTTCGATGGGGACACTCCGACGACGTCTGCAACCTTCGGATCTGCGGAAGATGTGACACCCCGGGGCATGTGGTCGATAACTGCCTGGTCGACCTGCTTACCCAACCTGAGTCTCGCTACACTTATAGAGGATCTTACTCGGACAATGATGACCTCAATACCTTGGTGGACAACGAATAGGAGATCTAGGTATCTCGAGCCTGGAGCTCGAGTGTACGAGGGGGGTAATGTTACGATTATCTTTCTTTCTCATACCTTCTTTCTCATCCGTATCATCCAATGAGTTTACATTGACCTTTTCCCTTACCATGAGAACGAGACCCATTACTTACTCACCTTTGATGTCTTCGCCTCTCCGATACTTCTCCCCCTTTAACTTGTCATCTCATCAACAGGACTATCTACTTCTCTGATTACTTCTCTCGTAGTAGTCACGTGTCCCCACTTTCCATGATGTTCTACTAGCTTCCTCTTACCTAAGCAGTAGTACTTAAATACCTGCATAGCCTGTATCTTTTCCTTATTCTTGTTCTGCGCAATAACAGCGTCAGTCTTGCAATCCACAACTCGTCTGAGTAGTGACTTAGTCTTTTCCCCTCGAGACTTCTTTGAGGACACAGCGTCTCTTCGTGAGCACCTCCCTCAGAGTAAGTAAACCCTTGACCTCGATGCAAGTCTGTCAACTCGCATAACACAATGTCTCACTTGCCTCCATTTGTTTGCCATTCAGGGAGGAGACACCATGCCTGCCATTTGTCACTGATGATGATGCCAATGCCAATGCTAGAGCTAGCATCTGAGTATGCTGCAATGTCGATATACACTGGTGGGGGGTGATTACCATCATTGACCACCAGTCAAGGTCCTCTGAGATGGATTTTTCAGGATGGTGGGGCATGAAAGGCTTTTTCTCACAGATGGATAGCATCTGTTTGAGCCCTGTTAAGTAAGCCCTACCTTCTGGGATAAGGGATGCTGTGTGTAGGAGCTTTCCATACAGTTTTTTGATGTCTTCGAGGCAGTGTGCATGCCTCATTTTCCATTCATGTATGGCTGCTGTGTATTTGTCTGCTTTCTTGGGACTCAGGGAGACTGTTTTCTTGTGGAGGTCCCATATGAATCCAATGTAGACAGTGGAGTGACTGAAAGGTTGGTCTTTGGAGGTCTCCCAAGGAATACCTAGCTCATGAGATATCCGGTCGATGTCATCAATCACATATGTAAAAAGGTGGTCATGTTGAAATCAAGGGGACATGTCGGATAAGTCCTGAATTGGGCGGGTACAGGGTTCATTGAATTCTTCAGAGGTGCCATTGTCTAGAGTACATCCACGGTACCAAATTTGGCTGCCTTCTTTGCATTTTCCGAGGGTTCCAATTTCTTGGGCCCAAGTTGCACGTTTCACGTTGTATTGGCTAATTTGATCTCTCAGGATTTGGGTGAAAAAATGGTTGTTGACCCATTTGTCTAGGGGTCCGATACCTTGGAAGCAGAGGATGTGTGCTGCCACATCCACTAAATGGCCATAGCTGCCAGCCGAGGGCATTGCACTGAAGGCCATGCAAGTATTGATGCACACTTCTGAGTCTGATGTACACACTACTGCAGCTGGCCATTGGGATCAGTGTAGTGGGATGATACAATAGGCTTCTGCCACATCTTGTGTGGCTAGTTCAGAACCTGGGGGAAGGCGAGAAATGAGTAAGTAAACTATGGAGAATTTTCCCCAGGACATGGGAAAGTCTGTGGCATCTATGTACAAATTTACAGAGGAAGAGGGATTGGATGGGGAAGGATTGAGAGGAAAGGAAAAGTTCTGTACTAGTTGAAATTTGCCTGATTTGCCTGGTTTTGGAATAATGGAAAGGGGGGAGGATTGGTAGGGTCCAATGACTGCTTCTATTATTGACAGGGGATAGAGTCTGATGTATCTATCTTTAGCTATTTCTTTGCATATTATGTCATGGAGTTGGTTATGAAACATGTTGATGGAAGCAGAATTATGGGAAACCGGTACTCGAGTTATGCTAGGGAAATTTACTATGAAACCATGTCTTAGTCCATTTGGTATGTTACCATAATCCTGGAGAAGGTTAGCTTCTCGGAGGAGTTGTTCCCATGCGTCTGGTTTATAGGGAGTTAGCACCTCCAAATCTCTGTGCCCTAGGGCAGTGCAGAGCTCCATGTGAAGCAGTTCCACATCCTGAGTACATGTGTGCGAAGCACTGCTTGTTAGTACATCCCTCTCTGCACTGCCATTTCATGCATAGGTGCTGGTTGGTTGCTTTGGCGATGAGCTGTCTGTTGACTTGTTTGGTGAAGGTTTTGTACTTCCCATCCCAGGTCTTGTCTTTGTCACATTCTGTGATGGGAACTGTGTGTGGTTCAATGCCAAGGCATACTGCACACAGGTCCAAGGGTTCAAGCATCAGGTTGGCTGGTGAGGCATTGGGCTGAAAGGAGTGGGAGTGTTTGTATGCACATTCTTCTGGTGACATGGGAGATGGGGGACGTTTTGAGAATGAGGGTTGTCTGGTGTGGGTGTTTGAGTGGGAATGGGTAGGGATGGCACCTGATGACTGGAGCAAAGTGATCATGGCAGAAAGCTTGTCTGTTGCCTGTTGGTGTTATTGTGCCCATTGGGGGGCGTGGTCATGTGGTGTGTAGCTGGATGAGAGGGGGTTGTGGCATTGGGGCTGGCGCATAGGGGTGCATGGGCATGTAGCCCGATTGTAAGTGGAGATAGCCATGTAGGGGTGGCATTTGTAAATGGGGGTTCATAAAGGAGGGAGGGGGAAAGATAGGGGATAGCATCTTGATGGTTAGTGAGGTAATATCACAAAGAGGGAAGTGACTTGCCTCTCTCACACTGCTGGCTGCTATGGCTGCCATGTTGTTGACGATCTCAGAATGAATGTTGTCCAGCAGAGTTTGCTGTATGTACTTTAAGTTGAAGGAGTTTGCAGTGCCAAGGGTGTCATGCCACCTCTTTCGGGCTACTGCCTGGTAGTGGATGAGCACACAGCGTTGTCTCTTGTTCTGGTGGTGGCACCAGCTGTGGGCATTCAGGGCTAGCCAGAATTGTAGGTGGGCTTGTATGCATAGGTATACCACGGGTATGGGTAACCCACGTGGGTCATGTGACGGGTATTGTGCAGGTATGGGTACGGGTACAGCCTTGCCAACCCGCACTCATACCCATACCTGCAGCACAGGTTTTGACTTTCAAGGTGGCAAATTGAGTTCTTGTATATCATAGGGCATGTACATAGGACTATCATGGGTACACAAATGGAGATCTACTACAATGTTCCTGTCCACATGGTTTTCCATCGGCTCAGCGCAGATTGAAAACATCAGCACAGGACAAAAAATTCTTCATACCCTTTCCAATGGCCCCCAAGAACCCAGCGACAGCGGTAAAGCGAACCCCAAAGATGACAGAGAAGGCAAGGATTGCAGCAAACGAACATGCAGCAGCAAACCACAAAAGACCACGACCAGGTGATGCCAACACATTGATGGCGACAGGCACAAAGCGGGCAAAAACGTCCAAGGCAAGTGGTGACCTGAATGCCTGTGCCACCAAGGATGAATCTTCGGCCACCAAACGTCCTGCACAAAAGGCCCCAAGGGTACAGGTTGAAGTGGTAGATGTCCCCAAGGATAGTAGTGCCTCTGACTCAGAGTCTGACATCGAGGAGGTTAATCCTGAGATAGAGACACCCAAGGCAGAGTTAGGTCTGTCCATCATACTTCTAATGAAACAAGAAAGTTTAAATCTTGTTGCAGCACGGCTACAAAAGGAATGGACATCACCGGTGTATGCATTCTTTGATCCGGTTCTGACCATCCATGTCATTGATGACCACTGAATCCATGAGTTTGCATGTAGTGCACAAGGATGCAAGGCGAAGGTGCGGAGATACCTGGATACCAAGGATGCCCGATCGACAGGCAACATGCGCAAGCATGTAAAGATGTGCTGGGGGGTCGAGCCACTTGAGGTCACTGATAATACCAAGAATGCGAATGAAGCATGCACCAAAGTAGTCAAAAATATCCAACGAAACGGATCCATTGTGATGGCATTCGAGTGAAAGGGGAAAGGACAGGTGACCTATAGTCACAGGCAACATCAGCAAACCAGCTTCTGACTTAGCCGAGGTGACAGTGACCCACGTGGGAAACAGCCTGTCACAATCTGTCCTATTCTGGGTGTAGGATGCCACAGCCTGTGGATCTCGGACCTTTTAACGGCTGAACCAAGCAGCGCCATGTACGTATGGCATCCTGGGTCCATACTATCATAGCCTGTCACATTCTATGACAGGACTCAGCAGGGCCAGGCTGGTCACTGCATTCGCGGCTCTCCGAGTCTCCAAGTTGGGTGGATTGGGTAGCTGTCTGGTATGTTGTCCACATCCATCTCACTATGCTGATCATCAACTGATGTTAATTGCTCGCATATCATCGTGGCCCTAATGTCTGAGACCTCAGCTTCTGTACCAAGGGTTACAAGTACATGGTATATACACATATATACATGTATATAACATAGCTTGAACCAATGAGACTATGTAAGGTCAACGTCGAACAAATGGTTTGATGGGTAGTCTAATAACGGAGTTGGTTGCTTGGTGCAGCACGAGGATTTCGGGAACATACCTGATGTAGGTGATGAGTGATCTTCCTGCATTGCATACTCAAATGCTGCGCTCTGGCCACACCTCCAAATCGAGAAACAAACTTGTCCAATGAAGCGATCTGCAGCATGCAGATCATCTTGTGCCCGCTCCAATACCATTCTATTATACTGAAGGACAAGAGTGTTGCAATGGATAATCTGGTGGGCGAGAGACTTGCGTGCGAGGAAGATACAACGATCGGCCCGGGCCGCTTCTAATAGGAGGTAGGCTTCTCGAGCACTACATGGGTCAGGAACAACGTGGTGCACATTTGAATCCTGGGCATGCGTCAGAAACAAATATTTAGTGTGGGTGAGGGAGCAGATGAGGCTTACATTACACTGAGATGGACCAGCACTCTCCGAATCATCCACTGAGCCACCGAGAGGTTGAGAAATATCGTCCCGAATCTCGGAATGGTTTGGATTTGGAGGGGATGACAACGGATGAATGCTGTGACTGCGGGTTACTTGACATTGATCCAGGTCAGGTGCATGGGTGTCCAAGTAGCAAACTGGAGAAATCGTATGGTGATCAAGGATCGCAAGTGGTGCTAAATGGAATATTTCATCTGATGTGGGCCGTTGGAGAGGAGATGAGGTGTGCAGGACTGCATGACTCGGGAATAGAGACAGACTCGATGCATTCATTGGTGCTGAAGGACCTGATGCTCTTGGGCCAAAGGGCAAAAACTTATGTTGATTACATACACAAGCATATGCAGGCACCTGCGCCGTTAAGTCACTCCGACCCCATCACCCTGCCTCTGTCCCTTCACTCGCACCAATGCCAAAAGCGAAAACAAATCGAGGGAAACTCAAGAAAGTCAGCTGTCCTTGATGTGGAAAAAGATTTTGTTCTGAGACCAACGTCCTTCGACACTTGAACCAGCCAATGGGGCTCTGCTACGGAGTCAATTGGTATCAGAACCACGCTACTTGCGACTCGGAAATTTCTCAAGACAGTACTCAACCTGGTTCTGCCAGCGGTATCATCGCTCCTGACGCTTTTCACTTCCCTATCTTGGACTTCCAGCCAAATGATGACTACCCTCCATTCCTACCCTCTGACCCTGGCCTCAATGACCTCAATCAAGGATTGGAGTACAACTGGATGGACGTAGGCGATGGGGAAATTTTCACAGAATCTTTTCCAGGCTGTAGCGACTTGTACCCTGGTGGGGTCACATTCATGGATCTATTCTGGCAGGATAAACACGCCGAGGAACGGCAGGAGAACTTGTACTTTCCCTTCGCTTCTGGCAAAGAGTGGCAGTTCTCATCCTGGTGCTTGCGCTTGGGGCTTAGCATGGCTGGTATTGATACTCTGTTATCGCTGAGCATGGTAAGTAATCAATATTTCCGTTCTGAACTGTGATTGATCGACCCAAGATCAAGCGACTTTCACTCTCGTTTCGAACTGTGAGGGAACTCCATGCATGTGTAGAGAGTCTTCCGTTAGAACCGCCGTGGTTGTGCAAATGATTGCAAAGTGAGGCTCCTACCAAACAGCCCGTTCGTCTGTTCTATCGCCCACTGCTCGAATGCATTCAATCTCTCTTGAGTCATCCCTTGCTTTCCTCCCATATTTCCTTTGCTCTGTGGAAAGTTTGGACGTTGGCTGCCCGCGTTTGTCGTGTATACGAGGACTGGTTGAGTGGGGAACGTGCATGGGAAATCCAGGTGGGCTTCATTTTCTGATATGTGATCACTATCTCCATCACACATTCATCCCAGGAAGCACTACCCAAGGGTGCAACAATGTTGGGCGTCGTTCTCTCCTCGGACAAGACAAATATCTCAGTAATGAGTGGAAACCACATGGCCTACCCTCTCCTCATCAGCCTTGCAAATATCGATCCCGCCATTCGTTCCAAGATCTCATTGCATACATATCTGCTCCTGGCCCTCCTCCCGATCCCGAAGTTCATCCACAAAAATACTCGCACCCGGAGCTTGTTACACGATAGGCTTTTCCACCAAGCTCTACACAAGGTCCTCGAACTGCTAAAGATAGCCGCACGTGTTGGGATAATGATGAACAACCCCGTTGGGAATGTGTGGTACTGTTTTACCCCATTAGCGGCTTACATTGCAGACACCCCAGAGCAATGCCTCGTGGCATGCACAAGTCCTAAAGCCTCCCCGTTCACAACAGCTACATCAAAACACTTCGGCAACCCCTTTCTACATCCTCCGCGTACCGGATCCCACACTCTTGATTCCATTTGCAAGGCACTCAAGAAGTGTTCTCCACAGGATTACAAACAATTTCTGAAGATCGTCAAGGCACTCTACTTGAACGGCGTCATCAAACCCTTTTGGGTGGACTGGCCATTATCCTGCCCGTCCCATTTCCTTCATTCAGAGCCCCTTCACCATTTCCACTGTTTTTGCTGGGACCACGACGTCAAGTGGTGCATTGCAGTCATCACCGCTCTTGAGATCGATTTTCGCTTCTCACTTCTGCAGCCTACGGTTGGGTATCACGGTTTCGAGGATGGCATCTCAAAGTTGAAACAGGTCACTGGGCGCGACCATTGTGCAATTCAACGTTACATCGTGGGCATTATCGCTGGTGCAGTCCCCTGCCGTTTCCTCATTGCGATCTGCGCGCTCGTCGACTTTCGTTATCTCGCCCAAGCGCCAGTATTCTCCGATCATTCGCTCAGCAGGTTAACAGATGCCCTCCAATTGTTTCACGACAACAAAGATGCCGTCACACAGGCCGGTTGTCGCCGCAACTCTTGGGAGATACCAAAGCTGGAACTATTTCAGAGTGTGGTTTCGAGTATTCGATGCTCTGGTCCCGTCATGCAGTGGTCTGCCGATGCGACCGAGCATGCTCATGTTCAAGAAATCAAGGTTCCCACTCGGTTAAGCAACAATCAGAACTATTATGACCAAATCGCTCGTTGCCTTGACTGCTTGGACAAGTGTTTCCGTTTCGACGTCGCCACGCAATTCACAACCCAACATGAAGAATCCCTCTCTGATGAAGACCTCGACATCGACCGTGAGGATGATCCCGACAGCTCAGAAGCTCTTTCTCTCGCAGAACACATGAATATATCTTGTTCTACCATTGACTACTTCACTGTCACTAATGCCATTTCGCGTGGTTGTATTTTCAACATGCTGAAACCATGTCGCACCTTCGCGACCGCCACCACCGCCTTCCATATAACAAACAAGCCTTCCCTTCTAACGACTGTCGATGAAGCTGCCACCCTCTTTGGAATCCTGGATCTCCGTCCCACAATCTGGGAGTTTTTGCAACGTGTCCAGGACCATGCAAACGCTCATGACGTCTCAGGCGTCAGGAGCCAGGACCTCCGTTGCACACTCCCGTTTGATCAAATTCAAATATGGTACAAACTGAGAGTTCAACAGTACTTGTATCATGACGATGAGCAAGTTGATGCTCCGCAAACTCTGAGAGCATTCCCACCTTCTCCCAATCGCCCTCACGGACTCTATGATACTACCATCATCAGTCCTGGCCTGGGTAGCGACTGGCCATGCCGAGGTATTGAAGGTACGCATATTGAGTTGCTGCATCTCCGAGAGTGCTCTACTAAGACATGTATGGCAGGCCACGTTGTCGCGCAACTCAGGCTCATCTTCTGCCCGAAGAACACTGACTATCTTGCTGCCTATGTCCAGCGCTTCAACATCGTGTCTCAGCAGGGAAGTCCAAGTAACGTCCATCTGGGAACAGGAATGCACTTGCTTAGACGGGCAACAAGATCGAATGGGACACGAATCGGCGATGTCGTTCCTGTAGCACACATACGATCTGCAGCATGCTTAATCCCAAACTTCAGTAAGGAAGCTCATTCTCATTTATCGAGGCAGAACAGTTATGAACTATCATCCGATTTTTGGCTGAACAAATACTGGTCAAAAGAATTTTACTACGCATTATGTTCTGTATAATCACCGACACATGTCTATGTAGTAATCAGCCTTGATGCAATCCATCGATTGATAGGCGCTAAGCGGCCATCCGACAGACTCGTACTACTTCACTACCACTGACCGATCCACCAACTTGAACTCTCTATCAACCTACGAAGACTCACGATGCAGCGGGTAATTAAACCTGATATAACTCACGTCAAATTTCTGACCATTACTATAATTAGCATAACACACCACTCTGGCTATGTGCAGTTTGTCACGGGCATCCCAGTGCCCAGTGACGAAGGAGCTAACCTGCAATTTCACAGTTGGCTACACCACCCCAATTCCGGCACAGGGAGGACATATACCGTGAGTCCATGGACCCTAAAATTGCAGAAGATACAGCCCCAGTGCACTGGTCGCTCAACCAGCACGAGACGACGGATTTCCTGGCCAAACTTTTCCCAGAGAGCAGATTGTTCCCCCCGTCGAACGCTGCCTCGAATACTGTGACCAGAACCATCAATTCCATTATCAGCGACATGAAAACAGTACGACAGCGGTCAAGGGGCCATTGGGCGTACTTCCCAGATCTCTTGAACTCGGAGTGTCAGGAAGAAAAAATCGCACAATTTTTCAATGGTATCATCCAGCATGTTCTGGGTTCCCACTTGTGCACAAGGTAAGCGAGAGGGGTTTTTGTTTTCAGTTTCACTAATACTACACTAGACGATGGACTGGGAAGGCAGCGAACAACCCTGTGAATGGCTTGAGCAGTGCCATTCAAAAGCCCGACCTCCTACTCTGCGAGGAGGGAGCAATTAGGGTTCACCACGGGTATACCCCCGGGTACTGGGGACTGACCCGTACCCGTACCCGTGACGGGTCTGTACCCGCGCCGCGGGTACGGGTTTGGTCACGGGTACCAAGTGTGGTACCCGTACCCGTACCCGCGGCGGGTATACCCGTGGGGTATGAGCAGGGAGGGAAGGCCAAGGTGAGGGCTACTCAAGCAACGGCACAACGCGCACGATGGTGTGCGTTGTACCGTCGCTTCTGTAGCTCTCATGGCAGGCATGGGATGGACGAGGGCGTCGTCATCGTCATCGTGTATAGAGGAGGGCAAGGACGAAGGTGTGCGATGTCGGTGTTGTTGTTGTCGTGTAGTTGTCGTCGTCGCGTGCCAGTCGTCGCCTGAGGTGTGAGGATGAGGTGGGGGCGTCGTCGTCGTCATCCTCGGGACGAGGGAGACGGGGGGACAGCAAGGGCGCGTTGTCGGGTGCGTTGCCAGTTGTCGCTTGAAGTATGAGGATGAGGCGTGGGTGTCATCGTTGTCGGGACGAGGGAGACGGAGGGAGGGAGACGGAGGGACAGCGAGGGCGTGTCGTCATCGTCGCATCGTCGGGGCGTGTCACCAGTTGTCGCCTGAGGTGTGAGGATGAGGTGTGGGCGTCGTCATCGTCGGGATGAGGGAGGGAGATGGAGGGACAGCAAGGGCGCATCGCCAGTCGTCACCTGAGGTGTGAGGATGAGGTGTGGGCGTTGTCGTCGTCGGGACAAGGGAGACGGAGGGAGACAGCGAAGGCGCGTTGTTGTTGTTGTCGAGTCGCTGGGGCGCGTCGCCAGTTGTCGCCTGAGGTGCGTGAGGACAAGGTGTAGGCATCGTCGTCATCATTGGAACGAGGGAGAAGGAGGGAGGGAGAAGGAGGGAGATGACGGGGGCGTGTTGTCGTTGTCGTCGTGTCGATGTCATTGTTGCATTGTCGGGGCACGTCGCCACGTCATCATCGCGAGGTGGGAGAGGACGAGGGAGAGGGAGGGAGAGGGAGAGAGAGGGAGAGAGGGGGGGCATGTCGTCGTTGTTGGTCATTATTGTTGTCCTCGTCGTTGTCGTCACATGTGAAAGAGGAGGGTGAGGGTGAGGACGAGGCGTGGGCGAGGCGCTGTCATCGTCATCGCGTCGTTGTCGTCGCATGTGAGGGTGGGCAGTGAGGATGAGGCATGGGCGAGGCACCGTCGTCATTGTGTCGTCGTTGTCGCGTGTGGAGGGAGGGAGGGAGTGGTGGGTATGCAAACCCATGCTGCGGGTACGGGTATGAGCGCGGGTCAGCAAGACTGTACCCGTACCTGTACCCGCGCGATACCCGTCATGTGACCCGTGTGGGTTACCCGTACCCGTGGTATACCCTAATTGTACCGCATTTGAGGATTAGACTGAAGCTTATTTGCAGCCAGGGAATGTTTGAGGTTTGGCAGAGGGTATTGGAATATACCACTGATATATCTGGCAAGCACAGACAAGTATGAGGAATGAAGTACTTGGTGGGAGACTCACCAAGTGTAGGCTTGTGGGTAGCGACAAGAAAAGGTTGAGTAGCTTGGGTAGAGCTAGGATAGCTGAGGAGCTGGTGGTGGTAGAAGAACAAGAGTGTTCATTATTGAGACCAGTGACAAGGCCAGTCTTATATACATACAGGTTTGTTTGTATCTGTATGTGGTCCCTACTATGTATAGTAATAGGTAAGGAATGTCATAGAATGACATGGAATGCATCAGCAAACCACCCATTTTTCCACAGTGCTCACACACTCACAGTGCACTACAGGGAAAAAAAATGTAAATAGCACTGCAACCAAACAATAAGAGGGCATGTATCCAAGTGTC
>JBBPMA010000944.1:0-15016 GCA_038090075.1 Xanthoconium purpureum | reverse complement strand
CATGCTGTCTGATCTATGCTGTTAAGCACACTACTTTACAGTTAGTGTTATGGTGGGGGACCAACTATATACTTTTGATTTACTTTGGTATATCTTTGGTATATATTTGGCTCATCTGTAAAGGTCTAGGACAAGCTGTCAGAGTCTGGAACAGTCTGTGGTGACCTGGACAGATCTACCCAGTTAGGAACCTTACTGGAGAAGCTGGGTCTCTGTCCAGTCCAGTCCAGCTCTGGCCAGCAAAAGGCTGGTTTGCTGATGAGGGCATGGTGTCACAGGTAAATGGTGAATGATTTTCCTGACCATCTGTCCATGGTCTTGGCAACGTCAAAAGGAGCTCCTAGTAGGAGGTAGTGTAATGTGCCTCCAATGTGTAGGCTGTGACCTTTTAGGTTGGGTAGGTTGGGGTTCTCTTTCGTGATGGCATTGATTCGTGACATGACTTCTCTTTTGGACAGTGGGCGCATGATTCCAGATTGGTGCTTCCATGAGAAGAGGTGGGCAGATTGCAACACCGGATTGATCTGGAAGTGCGTGTTGATTGCCGCTTTGGGGTCTGTAAGTGATGTGGGGTTTTGCAGCGTGCAATGGGTTTCTTCGCCGTTTGGGGCCGCTTTGGTGATGGGTAACGCAAAACACATGACTGGGAGCCCTTGATGGTTTTCAGTAAGGGTATAAGCTGATTGGGCAATGTATTTAGTGGGATCATACTTGGATATGGCTGGGATGGTGAACTCTCCGAGATGGGCAATGCAGAAAAATGAAATGACCATGCATGCGAAAATTGCTGTGTCTCTGGGGTCATTTATATTCATAACCGTGCAGAATTTCTTGAGGATGTGCAGCGAGAAAGGAGCTCATTTGGGGTGTTTGATTGAGAGCGGGATTAGTTTGTGCATGCCTTTCAATATTGCTCAAGGTTCCTCCTCCTTGATGTCCCACTGTAGCCCATGTAGTACATGCCATGCTTTGAGTGTGGCAATGTAGCTGGAAATGGTGGTTCCTGAAACTGATCCTGCACAGCTTGATAGAAAGGCTGCGAGCAAGTTGGGTGATATTGGAGCACGTCGCTCATCTGGGATGTTGTTTATGTCGCAGTAGACATGGTATACCAATAAGCCCGTTCCGTATAGCTCCTTGGTAGAATCTTCCCAGGATGCACCAATGACTTTAAGGATATGGTCTAAGTCATTTTCAGTTAGGGTATGGTTGCGCAGAGTTGGGATGGTGCGAGGCAAAATGTGACCTGGTTTCCACTGTATGAGCCGTTGGCAGGCTAGGCAGTGTGGGCATAGGTTGGATGGGATAGGAGTGAGGTCAGGTTTGTATGGGCATGGCTTGGAGGGGGCAGAAGGAATAGGTTCATTGGTGATGTGTTTTGTGAAGCGAGACGTAGGTGTGGTGCTACTGGTGGAGGGATTTGGTGATGAGGAGGTCATGCTGTTGTTGTACGGCTCTGACACGTTCTTCAACTTCCTGCTCTCATCTAATGCGGTTAATGTAGTCAGTGGCAGGTTGCAAGTATAGCCCGTTGTTAAGCCCATTGACTTTGAGTGGGGAGAGAGGTTCATTGAAGTTGATGATGAGGTCACAAAGGCGCTCAGGGATGGGAAGAGGAGGGAGGAGGAGGTTTCTAGGGCCATGAACGCCTCTCAAGGGGAGGTCTGCTGGGTTGGATTGGCTAGGTACAAATCTGGCGAGCACGCTGTTGACTGAAGATCGAGGGTCATCGATGATATTGTGTATTCATTTGAATACGTTGTTGATTGTTTTGTTCCTGTGTCGACCAACTCTCCAGCTTTCAATGACACTGGTGTTGTCTCCATAAGCGAGAACATGCTGCTGAGTGGTGAGAATACGATTGAGGGTGGGGATGAGGAATTTGAAGCCGATGGCTTCCGCCCACACGATGTCTCGTTTTCTGTTCTGTGTTTGCCATCCTGGGATGAGACGCCATGCACGCCATCGTGATCTGATGGTGATTCCAATGCCAATGCCAGAGCTAGCATCTGAGTATGCTTTGAGGTTGGTGAGAGGAGGGGGAAGTTGCAGGGGACAAGAGGCCTTACTTGTCATAATTATATGTCACCACCAGGTCAGGTTGTCTCTGATGGCTTTGTCAGGGCAGTGCAGCATGAAGGGTTTTTCACCGCAGACGGCCATCATGCGTTCGAATCCGGTGAGGTATGCCCTGCCTGCTGGTACCAGTGAAGCTGTGTGGAGTAATTTACCGTAAATTTTTTGTACGTCTTCTAGGGTGTGGGTTGTGCGCATGTTCCACTCGTCGATGGCTTTTGTGTATTTCTCAGCCTTGGCTGGGGCTAGCGATACTGTCCTGTCTCACAGGTTCCAGATGAATCCAATGTATATGGTGGACTGTGCAAAGGGTTGGTCTTTGGAGGTTTCCCATAGGATTCCTAGCTCATTGGATATGTTGTCAATATTGCTTAGTGCATATGAGAATAGTGCGTCATGTTCTGCATGTGGTGATCATCAGCAAACCAACCCCCTCCTAGACACAACTGGACAGTATTGGCTGACACAACAGGCCATACAGAGGCCTACAGCAAGGTTTCCAACTGTCTAGACCTAGACAAAAGCCTATAGTCTGGTCCTATTCTTTTCCATCCTGGACTAGACAAGGCACAGTATCTGACAGACTAGCATAATGAGACAATAATCCTCATTTCACAATCAAGACAGAACAGGACTGTCTGTCATAGACTAGACTTGCCTGGACTCACAATCAAGACAGAACAGAACTGTCTGTTATAGACTAGACTAGCCTGGACTCACAATCAAGACAGAACCGGACAGTCTATCATAGATTAGACTAGCCTGGATAGTGCTCTAGTAAGGACTAGAAGGTAGAGTACATAGACCAATCAGACCCATCAGGGCTACCTTCATAATGGCTAGATTGATCCAAATCACAGAAAGAATACATTCAACAAAGTACGATACAAGACAAACTTGATCCAGCAAGTATGGTATCACATCACTAATCAAGACTGATATCAAATCTGCACCCACCCTCAATCAGTTGCTGGGTAACCATGCCGTTGCTAAAACATGTCATCATATGGTAACATAAGGTTATTAAAAAAAATACCTCCCAAGCTGTACCCATTGCTTGCGCAATGCGCTCATCTTCATGCAGTGGATGGTGTTGGCATTGCATTTACTCATTAATCCGAGGATTTCCTTGTAGACCAGCAAATAGGTACTGACTCGGAAATTGACTTCACCATGGCCTGAAGCAATCTCATCTAGAACAACTTTGAGCTACAAATTGGTTAGTGTGTGAATTGGATAGCAACGAGAAACAAACTGCAGTGGCAGCGAGGGCCACTGTGACTCTCAGGACCTCCCCAGCAAACACTTCAGGAAAAAGCTTGCCGACAGAAGAAGGACTGGTGTAGAAGAAGTCGATAACAAGGCCCTCGATGGCGGGATGTGCAAGATTGTTGGTGTGTCCCTGGAACCAGTGTCAGCTGACATGAATTAGATTGATTTCTCTTACCTCAGCATCAGGTTTGCCCCTCAAGAATAAGCCACCATTGCTGAGAAGGTTTTTTGTGATCTCAACATTTTGTTCATGACAATTGTCAGGATTCCATGTGTATCATTGGGTGACAAAGGTACAGGCCCTTTTCCTCAATGCGGAATGCCAGTTGCTGAGGTCCTCCCACAACTATAGAGCAGGTGGATGGGTACAATGCAGGAGATAACAGTGGAGGATATATATGAGTCTGGTGATGTCCAATGCATTGTGTGGCCACCAACCTGAACACTCTAATCAGTGGGGAGACTGGGATAGATGTGTGACAAC
Source organism: Xanthoconium purpureum (assembly GCA_038090075.1). NCBI lineage: Eukaryota > Fungi > Basidiomycota > Agaricomycetes > Boletales > Boletaceae > Xanthoconium > Xanthoconium purpureum. The sequence goes on along the minus strand of JBBPMA010000944.1, from coordinate 11,184 downwards.
TACCTTCTGAAACGATTAAGCCTCAAGCGCGACACTTGGCAATTGCCTTGTCGATATACTTGATCACTTTCCTGTTAAATAGGGGACAGGGAGGGAACGGGTCGATAGAAGCCATGTCACAGTGTGAAAATTGTTTGGCCTGTTCAATTACATCACGAGTTGGGGGGTTGTAGTGTTGGAGCTGCCACGGTTCTGAGCGTTCGGTCACTATGCTGGCTGGAAGGTTGAGGGAAGGACAGTCTTGACCATTGTCATTATTTGCAACTTCTGAATTACCTGTAGGACTGTTAGTGGACCTAGTTTGCTGCTGCCTAGCCACAAACAGCTGGGAGTTGCTTGGCATGTGTGGAGCATGGTTCTGTCGACAGTGTATGGCTACAATGTTCTTGGGAGCTTGCATGGAAAGAGAAGATGACTGGTTTGGGGCCGTTTCACCGCGCAAACGAGGATGTGGTTGGCCCTGCAGAGCTTTGACGTTCTCAGGAGCTTGCGCAGGCAGAGAGGATGACTGGCTTGGGGCCGTTTCACTGCGTGAACAAGGACGTGATCAGCCTTGTGGAGCTTCACCATCAATATTTGTCCTGTCAGGGTGGTCTATAGTTAGAGTGAGTCGTCATCATCAAGTGCAATGTAACATACCTGGAACATGATCACACTCGCCGTTTGTAGTGGTAATATTGCTATGGGGCTGCAACCACATCTGGCTTGAGGCTTGATCATCGCGTTGATAAGCAGTGGACTGCCTCTGCTGATATTGTGTGGTTGCACTGTCGTCATCTATGGTAATGACAGTTAGTACGGGTCGTCCAATGCGATGCAATGTACCTCTGGCAGGTGTTGGTGCTCTTCTTCGGGAGTGCTCTGCAGAGATGCAATCAGAAGTGTCCCATTTAAATGCTCGAGGCCTAACCTGGGGATGACAATGATCTCTGATCATCCTCGTTATCTGGGGAAAACAAAGTTAATGATACAAATTCCAGACGCTGGATGATGTACCTTCTCTTTGGTGAAGAGCTCCCTCCACAATCCTATCATCCTTGCTTGGGGACGCCTTGTCAATCTTGAGAAGTGGAAATATGTTAGCCAGCATGATGTGACGTCACCTGATGAAACTTACCTGCATTTCTCCCATATTGTTGTAGTCAGGGGCAGTGGAGAGGCTGTGACCAGATTTATTCATGCTAAGTGGTACATTGTAGAAGGAGGCAGTTTGCTGCAACCTTGTAGAATTTAAAGTGGCATCTGTCTGAGAATGTTTGAACTCCAAGATATGAGGAGTGGAGGAAGTCGCAGATACTGTACGTTGGGGGGAGGGATCATGCTGTGCCATCAGACATTGCTCGCCTTTGGAAGAACAGATGGATGGTGCATGAGATGTTGCGGCAGTTGAGCTTGTTCCCGTGGACCCGCCTGAAAACAATGAGGGGCTCCACGATGACAGCAGTCTGGAACCTTTCGATGAAGGCTGGGAAGATAGTCCACTGAAGTGGGTGTGAGGGGGGGCCTGCATATTACTTTCTGCCTGGAACACAGTGTAAGGAACTCTGAATCCAAATTGCTGACCAGGTGTTGCCTGTAAGAATTCTGGCTGCAGAGATGACTGGGTGAAGGTCGATTGTCCATGGGCCTGGGGTATGGCCACCTCGTCAGAGCCACCTTGTCATATACAACAACTGCATTCACCGACATCTTGAGAGGATGGTGCCATGGGGTTCACATTTTCACCTTGTGTAGTGGCGTCGATTTTTGAAGACCATTTGGACCATTCCATCTGAATCTGTTCGATTTGCTTCATTGCAGCCAATCGACCCCTGCTACCTCTTCCAGGGTGCTTGGAGCGTCGTATTCCAGCTCCATCTTCAACAACTTCAGTCCTGATCAATTTGAACTAGCAATGCGGGGTGGGTGTGTTGCAGACATACCTGGGGGTGCCTCTGGCGCTCTCTGAGTTTTCTTTGGCCTATCTTCAATGTCATCGTCACTTTCGTAGATGATTCTATGTTTGGCCATTATGCGAAGGGAGAAAGGGCAAGGGACTGCATGGTGAATTTTCACTGTTTTGTCCTGGCACAAGTGACAGGTGTATGTTGAAATATGTCAAGACACAGGTTTAATTACTGAATACATGCTTACACTCACAAAGGACAACAAACTACGACTAAGTACATAGTAAGACAAGTCACAGCAGTACCATGCAGTAGTTCAAGGCCCAGTACACGAGAATACAAGCATACTAGAGGCAGGATTCAGGTCTTGGAATGTAAACTAGAAACATCAATCTCAGCCCAACTTGCGCTGGGGCTTGACCTGCTTGGTGACATGCCACAGGAGTCTGAATTCGATACAGTCCCAATATGAGAACATCGCTTTGGCAGTCGAGGGCCTGACTTGTCCTCATTTTTGGTGTGTTGCTTGGAACTACTCGTTGATGAAGCACCTGGCATCTGAACCATAGGTGGTCGTGGCAGTGGGACTTCAGGCAAGACCATGCCAGCAAAAGGAGTGGAGGAGGTAGTGATGGGTAGTGAGGAAGTGCTTGACATGCCACCGCCCTGTACAACACCTTTCCTCGTATTTGACATCTTCGGGACCCAGGAACTCCCAGGAAGCTCTGTGAGAACTGTGACAATGTCATTGATGAAATGATCATGAGTGAAATCCCAATTGGCCTGAAGCTTCCCAGTGTGCGTTTTGATGGGTAAGATGAGCTCCCTTCGGATCTTCTTGAGAAGGGAAGTCAGTGGTTGAAAATACAAGGAGACGTATGGGAGCATATGTGTTGCCCAACCGAAATCGGATTGGATAGTTACAACATTAAGGGTGCTGGGCTTTGTGATGGCGAAGAAGGGGTCAAAACATTGGCAAAGTACTTTTGTGGGTTTGAGCTTTGCAGGTTCGTCCTATAGGAGACAGATAGCGAGTAGAATATAGAAGAATGATTCTAAGTTGTGGTGAGCTCGATGAACCACTGGCATGCTGGGTCCTATGTGACTGAGCTCTGCGGCCATCCACACCCACGTGCCCTAGTGTATATCAGAAACACTGTATAGATGTATAACTAAAAACTTACCGTACGATGAAGTGGGCTTGTGTCGATCAAAGAGCCAGTATCACTTGGGATGGGCTCGTCGGCCACGGGAATGAGGATATTGTGTGTGTCTTTCAAGTTGGTGCAAGATACTGGTTCCATTTCGCCACTGATGTGGATCCCAGTAGTGCCAGTATCGTCACCCTGGGGGGGGGTTCCCAGATCGAGAATCATCTGTGGGGACAGCATAGCCCCAATCAGCAAGGAGACCACGACATGATAGTTTCTGGATTTTCGCTCAGACCACGTCTTTTTCAGGTCCTTTGAGCACTCGGTCAAGAAAACCTTCCCCAACATCACTGTGCATCACCAGAATGAGCAACAGGTTAAACAAACTGATATCACAGTGAAGTATGTGTGCCCGCTTCAGGGCATCATGATGAGCTGCAAGACATAAGTTTGCAGCGGTAGGTGATAACAGCTTGGACACACCACACAGACAATCGATGAGTCTGACAAGCAACTTGGCAAGTGAGTTGAAGTCAAAGATGGGATAACCTCTCGGTTTTGAAACCAAGCGTGACAGGACATGCAAGTAGTATGAGGCTTGAGAAGACCTGCAAAGAAGAGTATGAAGAGTGTGCATTGAATGATTTATGAACTCTCGCATGATGGGATGTGAAGTCTGGACTTGCTGTTCATGTACCAATATCAGCACACCCTTCACCTCAGCCTTCTCCAACATCTTCAAAATGCGCCCTTCCGTATAGTGTTGTAATGGGTCTACCCATGAGTCTTTGATGACGACGTCTTGCTCTTGGTTGATGGTGACTTTGCCAGTCCATACGGTCATGCCCTGGCTATGAAGTGAGAAGGAAGAGAACAACAATGTGTCGACGAATATGTGATATTCCTTGCCTTGCTTGACTATTTGGATTGTTTTCTGACTATTCTGGGTGGGAGTGATGGTGGAATCAAAGCCGAGTGTTGTCCCGTCTGCGAATGTGACACCAAGAAGGATATGGAGAAATTGTTCAGGGAATAGATGGATGTTGAGGGGGTATGTAGAGATGGAGCCACCTCGGTTGAAGAGCGTAAGAACAATGGATGAGCCTAGGAGCTGAATACTGGGCACTGTGCAGTGGCCATCCTGGGCCTCGAGCAAAAATGCTACCTTCCTGGCCAGCTCAACGTACGAATCCTTTTTATGGTCGTCGCTGTACTTCTGGTTCACTTCTCCCAGGGAATAAATGTTGGTTTTCACATCAAATTTCTCTTTTTGAACAATCCATTTTGAGATAATGCCCTCCTCGCAAAGCAAGAGGTCAGGCTTTCAAATAGTGCCACTGAAACCGTTCACAGGGTTGTTCACTGCCTTGCCAGTCCATCGTCTAATGTGATGTCAGCCTTAAAACTGCGAAGACGAAGGGACTACTCTAACTTACCTCGTACATGTATGCGAATGTGGCACGTGCTGAATGACGCCATTGAAGAATTCTGTGATCCTCTCTTCCAGCAGCTCTGAGCTTGTAAGGTCCGGGAAGTATACCCAGCGGTCCTTTAGCCGATGCTGTGTCATTTGCATGTTACTCATAATGTACTCAATGGTTGGAGTAGCATCGAAAGTGGCATTTGACGGCAAGAGCCTGCTGTCCAGATACAGTTTCGCTAGGAATTCTGTTGTCTGCTGCTGATCGAGCGACCAGTGGACGGGGGCTGTGTCTTCTATGATTCCAGGGTCCATTGACTCGCAATATACGTCCTGCTTGCGGCAAAATTGTGGCAGCATAGCCAACTGTGACTTCCTGGTCAGCTACTTTGTTGTTCTGCTGGAACACACGACAAACTGCACATAGTAGGAGTGGTGTGTTATGCTTAGTAATAAGCAATAAGAAAGATCAGAAAATTTTTGACAAGCAGCTATATCAGGTATCCTTACCCTGTGCAAACTACTACCCATCTTGGTAGTGGGTCAAGAGGACTGATGGTGGTGGTAGAAGTGAGGGTTCTTGAGTCATTGGGTAGATGGCTTATCAATCGATGGATTGCATCGAGGCTAATTACTACATAGCTCTAGATACTGTCAGTGACTAAGGGCACAATGCGTAATAAAATTCCTTCAACCAGAATTTATTGAGCCAAAAATCAGTCGACAACTCATAGACATTCTGTCTGGATAAGCGAGGATGGGCCTCTTTACCAAAGCTGGGGATCAAGTGAGCTGCAGATCGAATGTGTGATACAGGAATGATATCCCTGATCTGCATCCCATTTGATTTTGTCACCCGCCTGAGTAGCTGCATCCTGGTGCCTGGATGAACATCACTTGTGCTTTCCCTTTGAGACACAACATCAAAGTGCTGAATGTAAGTGAGGAGATAATCAGTGTTCATTGGGCAGAATACAAGTCTGAGTTGCGTGACAAGGTGGCCTGCCATCCATGTGTTGATAGTGTACTCCCAAGATACAAGCTCGAAACCCATACCTTCAACACCTTGGTGTGGCCAGTCGCTATCAGATCTGGGACTGATGACGACAGCATCGTAAAGTCTGTGAGGGCGATCAGGAGAGGGAGGAAATGCTCTGAGGATCTGTGGTGTGTCTACCTGTGTGTCTTCATGATAGAGGTGCCATTGGACACGTAACTTGTACCATACTTGGATATGATCAAATGGGAGTTGGGAATGAAGGTCCTGCATCCTGACGCCAGAGATGTCATGAACGTTGGTGTGGTCCTGAACGTGCTGTAAAAACTCCTGGAGGGCAGGGCGGAGGTCCATGATTCCAAAAAGCATAGCGGCTTCATTGACAGTCATTTGAAGGGAGGGCTTATTTGCAATATGAAATGTGGTGGTGGAGGTTGCAAAGGTGCAATGTGGTCTTGGAGCGTTGGGGATGTGACCACACACAATGGCATCAGCGAGGACAAAATAGTTAACAGACAAGCAGGATATTGATATCTTCATATGTTTGTGGAGGGGAAGGGTGTCTAATTCGTCATGATTGTCCTCCTGGTCAGAGTCAAGGTCATCTTCCTCGGAGAGGAGAGACTCTTCATGCTGGGCTGCAAAATACATGGCAACGTCGAACCTGAAACATTTGTCAGAGCGATCCAGATGACGAGTGATCTGATCATAGTAGTTTCAGTTGTTGCCTGAACAAGCGGGAACCTTGATTTCCTGGACGTGTGCATGCTTGGTTGCATCAGTGGACCATTGCATGACAGGACCAGAGTGTTACAATCATCCTTCTTTGTCATACTTTCTTTCTCATCCGCACCGTACATCGAGTCTACTTGGACCTCTTTCCTTATCATGAGGATGAGACCAACTACCTACTTACCTTTGATATCTTCGCCTCTCCAATACTTCTTCCCCTTTGACCTCTCGCCTCATCAACAGGACTATCCACTCCTCTGACTACTTCTCTCGTAGTAGTCACGTGTCCCCACTTTCCACAAAGTTCTACTAGATTCCTCTTATGTAATCAGTAGTACTTAAATACCCACCTAGCCTGTACTCTCTCTCTCTTCATTCTTGTTCTGCACAATTACAGTGTCAGTCTTGCGATCCACAGCCCATTTAAGTTGTGACCTAGTTCCCTTCACCTTGAGACTTTTTTGAGGATGCAGTGTCTCTTTGTGAGTACCTCCCTCAGAGCAAGTAAACCTTTGACTTTAACGCAAGTCTGTTGACTTGTGTAACAAAAGAACAAGAATAACCCTTCTGTCCCTCCTATTCAGGAGTAGGACCACCCCAGCCCACCCAAGATTTTTCCTCGACGCCCCAGGGGAATTTTTCAAGCTCCTGAAGATCCAGAGGAGATCAGAACATCCCGAGACACCCAGAACCCCCTAGACCTAGCAACTACCCCCCAGAGACTATCCCCTGTTGAACCTAGCCACTCCCTTGAACTACCAACACCCCCATCCCCTGGAAAATGAGTAACAGCAGGAAAACCCTTCCTCAACCCAGCACTTCAACCGTCACCTAGGAAACGCTCTCCTCCAGCATTCTCAATACCCTCAACCAGCTCATCTGATACCCTGGCAAACCTCCCTTCATTCTCAAGCGTCCCTACTGCCCCCCCTGTTCCTACCCTGTTGGCACCACCTGCTCCCTCTGGTCCTATCGTTCCCCCTGTCCCTGTGAACCCATCAATATTACCTCCCCTCCCTCCACCACCCCCAGCCCCAATCAACCCTCTGGTCCTCCCTACCAATCCGATGTCCACCGCCACCAGGACTACAGAACTAAAAGCGGCCCTCCCCTCTGACTTCTCAGGAGATCCTGAGGATGCCATCTGATGGATGAAAGCAATGAGAGCTTACTTCACCATCAACTCCTCTGTCTACACTGACAACAATGAGAAGATCATGACTACCCTCAATAAAATGAGCAAAGGACAAGGAGCTCAGTTCGCTGAGATATGGTATGACAAGATGGCTGATGCTGCCATCCTTGCCCCAGAAAAGACCTTCGACAAACTAGCAGAGAATTTTGCATCCACCCTCGACCCTTATGACCTAGCAGAGACGTCCTGAAACGACCTATACAAGCTTAAACAACGAAAGGAGGAAAGAAAAACTGAGGATGGCAAGAAGATCATCAACAATGGTTTCCAGACATACATCACGAAATTCCAGACCCTCACTGCCAAAGCCCAAATGGGTAACACCAAGGAAACCATAGCATGCTTTGCTACTGGATTAGACTCCCAGATCTCCACCATGATCCTTTCCATGTTGACACCCCCCACTAAAATCCAGGAATGGATTGACAAGGCCTGAGACTTCCATACTCAAAAAATGCATATCCTCACCCTTTGAGGAGGACATGACCCTGGTCATTCATCTTCATCCTCCTCACACTCTACCCAAGATCCTGATGCCATGGATGTGGATTTCATATGTCTCAAGAAACTCACCCCTTTGGAATGTGCCCGATGCATTCAAGAAGGCCTTTGCTTCAAATGTCACAAAAAGGGACACAATGTGGACCACTGCAACACCTATAAGGGATCCTCCCAGAACCAGTCTCGACCACCCAACCATCGCTCCCAACAAGTTCGCTCCACAGACACCTCCACCCCCACCACTACCACCATCAACCCCATCACCCCCATGGACACTTATGTCCAGACCTTGAAAACCCAGGGAAGAAGCAAAGAAGAAATTCTCCAAACTTTAAAGCTCTGTTATGAGGAACCAAGAGAAGATGTGGCAGTCACCACCACCTTCAACACTCCCTCCTCTGAAGAGGATTTTTGAAATGGGAAGGCGCCTCGACATCTCCTTCCCATGACTTAGCCCATGTACTAGTAGCTTTGCCCAATGAACAAACTATTTGTCTTCCCATCAAACTAGCTACCAGGACACAAATCATTGAAACCACAGCAATCATCAACTGCAGAGTGACCGGAAATCTCATCAACATCAGTCTCCTAACTAAGGCAAACTTCCCCCTGAAACATCTCCCAAAACCTATCCTTGCCTACAATGTGGATGGAACAACCAATGCCAAGGGGACAATCTGCTGGAAAGCACACACCGACATCCTGTTCCTCCAGTCCAAAGAAACCACGGACCTGATGGTCCTAGGGTATACCACAGGTACAGGTAACCCACACGGGTCAAATGACAGGTATCACGCGGGTATGGGTACGGGTACGGTCTTGCTGACCTGCGCTCATACCCGTACCCGCGGCACAGGTTTGCATACCCGCCGCTCCCTCCCTCCACACGCGATAGCGCCTCGCCCACACCTCGTCCTCACCCACCCTCACATGTGATGACAACGACAACGCGACTCGGACAACAGCATCTCGCTGATCCCTCGTCCTCACCCACCCTCCCTCACATGCGACGATAACGACGCGACGACGACTATAGTGCCTCGCCCACGTCTCGTCCTCACCCTCACCCATCTGGGCCTCACCCACACGTAACAACAACAACAACAACAACGCAGCGACGACAACGCCTTGCCCATGCCTCGTCTTCACCCTCCTCACCTCTTCCTTCACATGCGACAACAACAACAACAACAACAACTACCAACGACACGCCCTCACCCTCTTCCTCATCTCGATGACGATGACGTGGCGACGCGCCCCGACAACGCGACAACGACATTGACACGACGACGACAACGCTCCCTCGCCGTCTCCCTCCGTCTGACCATCTCCCTCCCTCCGTCTCCCTCATCCCGACAACAACAACAACAACGCTCATGCCTTGCTGCCCAGACGACGCGACAACGACAACGCGCCCTCGCCGTCTCCCTCCGTCTCCCTCCCTCCATCTCCCTTGTCCCAATGACGACAACGACAACGACGACCTCAGATGACAACCGGTGACGCGCCCCGACAACGTGACGACGACGCCTATGCCACGTCCTCACACACCTCAGGCGACGACTGCGACGACGACGCCGACATCACGACGCCATCAACGACGCCCTCGCACGCCATCGCCTTCACCCTCCTCCATATGCAACAATGACGACACCCTCGTGCACCCCATCCCTGCCCTGAGAGGGCACAGAAGCAACGGTACAACGCACACCATCGTGTGCGTTGTGCCGTTGCTTGTGTAGCCCTCATCTTGGCCCTCCCTCCCTGCTCATACCCCACGGGTATACCCACCGCGGATACGGATACGGGTACTAAACTTGGTATCCGTGACCAAACCCGTACCTGCGGCGCGGGTACAGACCCGTCATGGGTACGGGTACGGGTCAGTCCCCAGTACCCGGGGGTATACCCATGGTGAACCCTAGATGGTCCTGAGTCTGGGACGATGGCAAGTCATACTGGGAATGCCTTGGCTGCACAGATGGAATCCTAAGATCAACTGGAGTGCCAATACCATCTCCATCCCCAGATCCCCACGCCCCTCATTGACAGACCACATCCCACAACGATACCTCCTCTGGTGGCTTGGACTGGATGCAGATCGCAAAATCTCCAAGCAACTGAATAAACGAGAGACCTGGCTAAAAGGAGAAGCCATTGGAAGAACCACCATCTCCACCCAGATCGCACAAACCACCGAGACGAAGGAACCCCTTATCCCTGAATGGTGTCAAGACTTCACAGACATATTCTCTGAGAAGACACATGACCAGCTTCCCCCACATCGCTCCTATGACCATACCATTGAACTTCGTCCAGATTTTACCCCCAAAATAGCAAAAGTATACTCCCTAAACCCAGCAGAAATGGAGACCTGCAAGGAATTTGTCAAGGAACATCTCTGAACAGGGAGAATAGTACCCTCGAAATCACCCCAAGCGTCCCCCTTCTTCTTTGTGCCTAAAAAAGATGGAACCTTCACCCCTGTCAGGATTATCGCTATTTGAACTCCCATACTATCTGAAATGCTTATCCTCTCCCTCTTATCCCTGAGCTCATTGACAACATGAAATCCTCCACCCTGTTCACCAAATTTGACATACGATGGGGATATAACAACATTCATATCCAAAAAGAGGACCAATGGAAGGCTGCGTTCATCACTCCCTTAAGCCTATTTGAACCAACTGTCATGTTTTTCGGATTCTGTAATGCCCCACCTACATTCCAGGCATTCATGAACCACATCTTCACGGACATGATCTGGGAGAAATGGCTAAAGGTCTACATGGATGATTTGGGTATTCACACCAAGGACAACGTCACCCTTTACCATGAATGAACAAGACAAGTACTTCAGCGACTCAGAGAACACGGACTATCAGTCAAACTCTCCAAATGTACCTTTGATGCCCCTCATATGGAATTCCTGGGGATGATCATTGGACAGGGCAAGATTGAGATGGATGGAAAGAAACTCAAAGCCATTGAAAAATGGAAACCCCCCTGGTACACTCTTCTTCCTCTTGCTGAGCACAGCGTCGCTCTTGTTCCTGTTGCTGCTGTGCCACTTGCATTTCTTGTTGCATGTCCCAGTCTTGTCTGTCTATGGCATTTTGGGCTTGCCATAAGTCAAGGAGCTGCTGGGCTGCTTCTTTGTGGGTAACGTGAAAGGTATCTATGATTCGCTGTCTGCATCAGCAAACCAGCTTTTGTCTGGCCAGAGCTGGACAGAAACACAGCTCCCCCAGTAAGGTACCCAACTGGCTATGTCTGGCCAGCTCACCCCAGACTGTCCCCAG
>JBBPMA010000943.1:0-15021 GCA_038090075.1 Xanthoconium purpureum | reverse complement strand
GAGTAGCTTGGGTAGAGCTAGGAAGAGCTGAGGAGCTGGTGGTGGTAGATAAACAAGAGTGTTTGTTATTGAGACCTGCAACAAGGCTGGTCTTATATACATACAGGGTTGTTTGTACCTGTATGGTATCTCTACTACGTATAGTAATAGGTAAAGAATGTCATAGAATGACATGGAAGGTGTGATGAATAAGTCATCATGTCATAATGAATAAGCGACCAATAGCAAAATGGGAGCTTATCTATGATGTCATTGGTATCGTAAACTGAATAGTGTAATCGGCCAATATCATGTGATAGGCCTAGAATCTCAGTTATAGTAAATGCAAAGATTAACTAAATATACTGTGATTTCAACAGAAGGAACTCACCTGAGCAATGCTACGCTTGCTTACATAAGCGATCCACAGCCCCATGCCACTGCCACTGCCAAATCTGGCTTATCTGTGCCACAACCTCAAGCCACTATCACCGCTAAGGCCACTGCGACTCCGCACACTCCTGATCCCATCACTGCACCTCACCCAAAACACATTTGTCAGCCCAGCCAGCACATCCTCGACATCATCCACAGCAAAGCCCTTGACCCAGTTCCACCTCAAGGCATCCAGCTCCCTGACCCAATTGCCAAGAATCCCAAACCCAATAGTGGCCCTGCTGTGTTTGAGGGGGAGGGAACGGCTGACCAATCCCTTGCTGCAGTTGACTATGACAACGACATCAAACTCGTTCTCAAGCTGAACGAGACCATTGCCAAGGCCAAAGCACTCGAACCCACCTCACTCACAGCGGCAAAACACCATCCCAACTGGCCACAATGGGAGCAGGGGATACATGAAGAGCTTGTGACACTCGACAAGGCTGGTACCTGGGAGCTCGTCAAACCACCCATGGGCATGAACATTGTTGGATCCAAGTGGGTTTTCCACACAAAAAAGAATGCAGCGGGAAATGTTGTCCGACATAAGGTGCACCTCGTCACACAGGGTTTTTCACAGGTACCCAGTGTAGATTACTTTGACACATACGCCCCAGTTGTGAAACTCGCATCCATCTGCATGGTACTCACTCTAGCCACCCGCCTTGACCTCGAACTCCACCAGATTGACATCAAGGGCGCATACCTCAATGGCAAACTAAACAACGATGAAGCTATTTACACACACCAACTGCCTGGCTACACTGATCTGGCCCTCCTGTGCCACGTTTGCTGTCTACACAAGACACTCTATGGACTCGAGCAGAGCAGCCATTGTTGGTACCAGAAACTAGTTGAGATTCTTGTCAAGAATCTAGGTTTCAAACTGTGTGAAGTCAACCAGGCCATCTTCATCAAACGAAGGGAGAAGGCACTCATTATCATTGTTGTACACGTCGACGACTGCACCATAGCTGCATCCGCCCTGTCCCTTGTCGTCCAACTCAAGGCGCAGATTAGGGAGCACGTCAAGATCACGGATCTCAGCGAGCTACATTGGTTGCTAGGTATCGAGGTAACGTGGAACCATGAGGAGTGGACAATCACGCTCTCGCAATGTTCCTACTTAGAGTCGATCACCCACTGTTTCAGATTTGACAAACTCAAGCCTGTCTCAACACCGATGGAACCTCACATCAAACTCTCCAATGCCCAATCCCCTTCAACAGGTGCCAAATACACTGCTATGCAGCATATCCTGTATTGCAAAGCCATCGGATCTCTCATGTACACTGCACTCAGCATACGCCCAGACATTTCTTACACCATCTCAACCATCTCACACTTCACAAGCAACCCCAGAATGCCTCATTGGGAGGCTGTACACCATATCTACAGGTACCTAATCAGTACGAAAAACCTGCGCCTAACATACGGAGGAACTACAAGGCTGTTAGAAGGATACACAGACACGGATGGCAGCATGGCCGAGGATCAGAAAGCTGTATCTGGCTACACTTTTCTGATAGATGGTGGGGCCATGTCCTGGGCCTTGAAGAAGCAAGAGATCATTTCCCTCTCAACGACCAAGAGCGAATACATTGCCACGACGCATGCCACAAAAGAGGCGTTGTGGCTGCATTCATTTATTGGAGAAGTTCTCGTCCCCCTCGACACACCCATCACTCTATTTTCAGACAACCAATCCGCTATCGCACTCACAAAGGACCACCAGTATCACGTGCACACCAAACATATCAACATATGTTTCCATTTCATACACTGGGTAGTTGACGATGGCAAAATTTGACTCGTATTCTGCCCTACAAATGACATGGTTGCCGACACCCTCACCAAGGCGCTCCCCTCTCCGAAGGTCAAACACTTCATGGCCAAACTCAGACTGCACACAGATTGAGGGGGAGTGTTGGAATCAGCAACCGCATGTGCAGCCTCATTGTCATCGGACCAACCAAATCACTGACACGTGCATGGTGCACGTCCATTACATTCCTCACGTATGTTCTCTATTGTATCTACATTGTATGAGCACATTGCCCAATCCACGTATTTAATCCTTTTACTACTCCTGTGTCCGGATCTCAAACAAGATCCTTTTTACTCCTTTTACATAGTATTCATTCTATTCATATATAAGCTCCCTACTTTCTGACGAGCACCTCAGTCTGTTGTTCAAGCATGATGACTGAGGTGAGTTATCACTCATATACTATTTACTTACTCGAGCTAATCCGTACATAGTTTGTTATCTCTCGATAGGTAAATCCAATAGAGTCTGTTGTTCAAGCATGACGACTGAGTTTGTTATCTCTCGATAGCTGTCACACCATTTTTCCGCCCTCTGGAAAATCTCTCATATCAATGATCCCATGATGTATGGTGCCCAAACACAAGGAGATACAAACACACTATTTATGATCATTGAAGCCACCTCAGGAGAAAGAGGACACTATCTGTTAGTCATACCTTTTATCCTCAGTGTTGGCCTCCACATTGATGTACGTTGACATTTGTAGCATCTCCCCCAAACCAAACTCTACTCTTGTGGTGGCAATCGACACACCAATCAATGAGAATCTTCAACGGTTTAACCAATCGGTATGTAACCACTACCCTAGCCACCTCGTAGTTGCAGAAACAGACTGATGTCCATATGCAGGCACAGATGCCCATACAGTTTGCTTCCAAAGATGAGAGCAATAAATTCAGGCTCTGGATTCTCTTGGCAGCAGACTTCTAGCCCACATTCCAAAGAGTCAAACTTAGAGGGATTTGTAGTAGGATACACTCTGGTCTTTTCGGCCCCATGCTTATCATGGGCACTATGTAGCTTCAAGCAAGTAAAGAGTCTGACTCGATCATGTACATGTTCAGATTCGAGCTATACAAAGTTACTACTCCCTAGTCCATCGCTGGCAGCACACGGCCTGTATGTAAGCGAGACTCACAGGTGAATGAGTATTATATCTAGTGGTACTTGCCATAGCAGTGAACGCAGTTTTTCCCATAACTCCCGAGTACACGTGACTCCTATCAGGTACAATCTGAATTCTGATCCGAACCTTCGAAGCGTCTTGAACGAAGGCCCAGGACAATTCCATGTCTCGGCGCAAACAACAACTGTCGACTACACCACAATCAAAACGGCGACGCGGAAGTCAAGTTCCAGTATTTGGTGCTCCCACTGAGGATGACGCGTCTCTCCTACAACCAAGTCATTTTCCCTCGGCGACAGCGTGGTCAACTCGTATTCTCCCTCAAAAAGCTTCTGTTCCGTCGCTCTCCTCCCTCGCAGCCCGTTGCTTCGTGACGCACATTCGACTGCTTTCAGAGAATGAACGATCGTGGGCGTTCTCGAAGCGTTACCTGAAGCGTCTGCCCGACGCATTAGTACCAAGATTATTCTCCATGTTGCGATCTAGCTGCCCGATGCTTCTATCACACGGACTTATTGTTTTGGTGAGGTCCCAAATATCACCTCTTGTCCAATTCTAAAACTTGCCAAAGTACTTCTTGCGTGGGCCATCTCTCGTGCTCTCCAGCGATCTCCTTGGCGTTCAAAGACAAACGATCGCTTCCATTGTAAACAACAAGGCGCTGAGAGAACTTCATTTGATCGGTTTCGACAAATTTGCCGATACGGTTTTTGCGTCTATATTACCTTCTCTCCCGCACCTCCGCATTCTTGTGCTCCGGTGCGGTAAACAGTTTCCTCGGTTTGGCTGTCTAACACGGTCACAGAGGTTGCTCCAAGGTCGGAACGAAAACAGCTGAAGTGATCGGTAGCGCATGTCGGTCCTTGACTACTCTCAACCTCAATTATACGTCCGTCCCACCCGCCTCTCTCCTCGGATCGCTGATGGCTTGCAAGAAATTGGAAGCGCTAAAGGTAGCAGGCATACAAAATTGGGTGAGCCAATGTAGTTCAACCCCAATGCATCGCTGATTCCGACTCTGGCCCTATCCAGACCGACGCTACTTTTGCAAAGCTTCTTTCTGGACTCAAAAAAGAACCCAACATGTCCTTTCCCCACATGAAAAACCTCAAATTTCGCCAACTCGGTCTCTCCGAAAGTTCTATATACCCCTTTATCGGGCTCTGCCCAAACCTGACCCGCCTGGACGTCTCCTTTACGCGTGCTCACCGTCTTCCGCAATCGACAGTCAATCACGCGTATGCGTTGGAAAAGTTGTCGCTCACGTCGACCGCACTGTCAAGTACGGACGTCATTTCGCTGATCAGCAACTCGCCGAACTTACGGACGCTCAACGTGGGTGCACTCGGCAGCGGACAGGGTTCGTCCGCCTCGATCAGCAATATATCTGCCATGACCATGACGGACGACGCGCTCGATATGCTCACGGATGTCATAGCAAACTTTGAACACATCGAGAAACTCAGCCTCGTCGGCAATACGAAACTAGGACTCACAACGTCTCGTCACGACGAACAAAGCACCCTTGCCGACATCATACGTCGCGTCGGGCGAAAGTGCAAGGTACGTCGCATTTTATCAAGCATATGACTGATCAAGCGCGCCCATTGACGACTTTGAATTACGTACGTTAGTATCTCAACTTGTCTGGGTTACCGTACTTGCGATCGATAGACTTGTGCGGGTTAATGTCTGAGACAGCCAACGACAGTCCACCGAGACTGGAAGAACTTGCGCTCAACAATACCGGAATCGACGATGATGCGGCGCCATATCTCGCGTGTTGTCCATCGCTCGTCGTCCTCGAAGTTGCGGGCACCAAAATGACAAGTCTGTCTTTTACGACTCGCCAAGTGATGTGATGTGAACGCTTCGTTTATCTTATAGGTGCGGGGTTGTTCCCGGTTATCGATGCCTGCACGAATTTGGAAAAACTTGACCTGACAAGCTGTCGGGGCGTCAAAGTGGCTGACCGCCGTCGATTCTTCGAGGTAATCCACATTCTCAACATGTTGCTGACAAGTTGCACTGATGCGTAACTTGATAGGTATGGGAGGGCGAATGGAAAAGTACATGATGCTCCCGTATTTATATGTATGGCTCAGGTGTATAAAGTACATGTTGTTCAGTTAGATCAACCCGTTCGCAGACGCAGCCTAATATACAACAGTGGGCTTCCTGACAGTGGCAAGGGTTCCTGACCCGCCGAGAATACATACTTACTAAACAATGTAGACGAAACGAGGTATGACTCCATGAGAACCTGAAGGCGTTAGACTCGGACAAAGTCTTTATCTTCATCTTCCATCAAACAGCTCGTTGCTCTTAATGCAAACGGAGGGCTGCGATGACAGATCAATGCTAGCTGAACGATGATACGTCACCGTGCTGGTTCTGCGGCATATTCTTGTCTCCATGAGTGAGTGCGTGCACACGGCGAGGGCCAATCACACCGCCAAGAGTAATAGGATACATTGATCTCGACTAGGACGACTAGCTAGGTCCATATGAAAAAAAAAGTAAAGCAGGTGGAGTGTGGTGTTGTAATGCTTTCGATAATATGGTACTCTAGGAACGCGTGTATGATAATTAAAAGGTAGCCCATGACGTCGCCAGACAACGATAAAAGAAAGAGATCGGACCATCGACAGCGAAAAGTGGACAGAGAATCCAATAAATACATATAGCTCTCGGACGCCCGATCAGTGCTCATCCGTGAACTTGCTCTCGGTGGGTGCAGGCCCAGGTGCACCCAAAGAGTCCTCGGTGTGAATCTCTGAGCTTTCCCCCCCGTCGCCCTCCTGATGCATGCGCGGAACACCTCTAACGGTCGAGCCGCCATTCGAGTTAACATACGAGCGGTTACGTTCAACCGAATGTGGGAGTCGACCTTCGGGTGCTTTATCGAGCTGACGCTGGCTCAGCCTTCGATGCCCGTTGGCATGGTTGCCATGACCATTCATGCCATAATCGTCGTGCTCGTACGCGCGATCCATTGGGGATTTCTTGTCTAACTGGGCAAAAAGCGAACCGGTGAATTAGTAACGGCGCCTCAAGAGGTCGACGTCCAAGTGGGATGTCCAAAGGCTCACCGCGTATCCATTCCTTCCAATCGATCCTCCTAAACTCTTTCCACCATACGAGAACGAGGGTGGCTCTCCTTCCTCGTCGACGACAGCGTCTTGATAAATATCACCGTCGTCTTCATCATCGTCTTGCTCCTCTTCGATGCTCGATCCTTCGTCATCGCCCTCTTCCTCGTCATCGCTGATATAGCCGACGGAACGTACGGCTGCTTGGACTGGTCCCCCACGATCCATTTGGTCACTCGCGACAAGATATCTTGCGCAGAGCAACCTGATATCGTTCCACCATTCCATCATGTCCTCGCGGCTTCGTGTCCTGAAGGTCCAAGCGTGCTGACTAATCAGTTTCAAACTTCCCGTGTGGGTACCTGTGCCGTTTTTGCTCCCTTCTATGTGGAACTTGTGGGATTTAGACGAGGTAGTCGAAGGTGGACCAAGCGTGCAATCAGGGAGGAAGACAGAGAAGACAGGATGATGACTGCCGATGTGCTCTGGATCGGAGGAGGCGTATTCGTGGAGGTAGCCCGCAGGGGTAAGGACATAGTATGCCTCGCGGTACGTTCGTGTGAAGCGTTTCTTGCGCTCAAGCAAGCCTGTATGTACGGAGATGACACTTGGATCATCTTTGGAAGGATAGACGATTGTCTGTGGATTCCTCAGGGGCGTCTCCGGATCGAGGAGATGATCTGAACGGGCGGAAAAAGAGATCCATTCTCGGTCAGGGGAGAGGGAAGACATGGATTCGCCAAGTGTGCGCCAGGTTTCTTGTACGGGAGATGACATACGGGACTGCCACTCGTCGTAGGTCTGCCAAGCGGATTGGATAGCACGAACAATCCCTTCTTCGAAGTGCGCGGAATTTTGCTGCATGATTATAATGGATTTTTGGAGGGCGTTCTCCTCGTGCACTTGCTTCTGGAGTTGCCGAGCAACAGCTGCGTTGGCGACATACCTAGAATGGTTGAGCAACATGAAAGGAGAAGGAAAGCAGAGATATACGGGTCTGATTTAGCGGTGACACTCATCGGGGTGTTCTTCAAGGTGGTTATACTGGTAGCGAGGTCTCCGACTAACTTCGCAGAGAGCTCACGCTCTTTCGCGACGCTGGTAGCGAGTTTGCCAGTGTCGTTTTGGACGTTCTATCGTTGAAAATTTAAAAGCAACTACCCGGGCAGGAGAGAAATCGTACCTTGATGTGAGCTTTGATCTCTGTTCTGAGCTTCTGAAGATGCTGCACGATCGAGTTATCGATGGTGCGACCAAGATTGGCGTGTTGGTCGGCAATGGCCCTGGCTTTATCGCGTATGTCATAAAATACATCCTACAACGCACATCACGGCGAGCCACAACATAGAACGGAATGACACGCACCTGCAGGCCACCCTCTCCGAGGAATTGGTTTCCTGCCCTAAAAGGCACTTGTATCACCGCTCTGAGCTTGGTATATTCGCGTGCAATGTTATTCTGAATGTCTGCAAGACCTTCAAAGTAGGCAATGAGCTGTTTCACGATGGCTTTCCAGGCGACGAAGCGTTCTATGAGGACGTCGGACGGTTTGAGGTCCTGGGGAGCTACGTTTTTCTTGATGAGGGACTGCGAGCGGGAGAGCGTACTCCCATGTTTCGACGCGCGCGAGACTGATGTCGCGCGCGATATCGACGCTGTTTCGTTGTAGTGCATCGTTCTTGACGACCCTCAGTCGCGCCGAAACCTTGTCACCAAACACTCTGCTGACGTCATAACAGCGTGACATGTCACACACACCGATCACGTGACTATTTTATCACACGTGGTCCCACACGCAGTCCAAGCCGCCAGCGTGTTTTCCATCCCCCGTCATACGGTCTTCTTTGCAACTTTGAACATGAACGCCGGCGTGCAAAACATTGTGATCTCCCTCGGGGCCATGCAAAGTACGCTTTCAGCTCTCTTTGGCTGGAATGGCCCTCTTACCTCTCTTTTTATGCTAGTCGCCCGCAGGATCCCGTTTGACGACCCGGTCGTTCTAAACTACGTCCGACTCGGTTATGTGCTCAGTCAACTCATCATCGTTGGCACATATTTCTTCGTCTCGTACAAGGTCCTTTCCCGTTCTCCAACCCTTGGGCTCGAAACTGAGTAGACACGTCATCATGCAGGTCAAGCAAAAGAATGACCAGACTGTCCTTAAATATGGTGCGTAACTTGTTCTTTCCGAGTTGAAGTCAACCTTAGGTCTCCACCACAGTCGACAGTCCCAGCCCAATGGTGAGCCTCCGAAAGTTTTCTATACTCGTTTCTTGCTCACCTATTTCCAGTCGCCTGACTCTGGTGGACTCGTCACCACAACTGTAAGAGACTACGACCTTTCCGAAACTTCAAAACTCGTATGTATACCGCTTGGTTGAGATTTTCACTACGCTTACTCTATCTGCTCCAGCTTCGCGGCGCGTACTTTGGTATCGCCATGATGGCCTTCTTTCACTTCTACATGAAGTACACTCAGCCCCTCTTTATCCAAGCCCTTATGGGCCTGAAGAACCTGTACGACGCAAAAGTCGTCACTATTCATGTACTCGGGAAACCGGCTGAGGGCGACCTAAAACGACCCTTCAAAGCCGCCTCGTTGTTCGGTCGTACGTTTTATCTTTACTTCTAACGTGCACACACCTGATTAATCATCGTACATAGCCGCTGCTGGGCCACAGACAGACGCTGCCTCAATTGCAGAAGCAGAGAAGAAGGTGGGAGCCAAGAAGGAGGAGTAGATGACCATGTACCGAGCTGTTCTTGTTTTGACGGATGGATGTTGACCTCGTATTGCGCTCCCCGTCGGAGTTGCATCATTACCTTTCGTTTATCTATGCGCGTAATCTGATTCCCGGGCAGACTTGTTGCTCAGAGATGATAGCAGAGTCATGCTGCGGTCCATGCACGCGTATTTGTTGACTCGAGCGTATTTGATTGTGAATGGTTGGGCCAGTTATATGGTACCATTCAGGGTCTGACGATCTGACCGTGTTTGGCGTAGATGTATATAAGCTACATGCATCACATGAAGGCTTGTTAGTTGATGAAGCGTCTACAGGTCTAGGAAGGGATGATGTGGATGAGAGGAGACATAATAATTATTGTTGGTTGGGATGGTCGTGGATCAATAGCACAACTGTTGTTGACTCCTAGCATCGGGGGGTTGGTTCCACAAGATATATAGACCCTCAAGTGAGTCGTGGCCACTCTCGACCTGTGATTGCGGATAGTTGTCATATCAGCAGGTCTAAACTTTACCTCGAACACAACAATATGCCATCATGACCTGTGACCTGTGATCATTTTAGCACTGAACTAAGACCACAACTTGCGCAGGAGCACCGAACCACCGGCCAGAATCTCGTCACCTGTACATGCCTAGCATCAGTCACCATAACAAGGCGTCTTCGTACGTGGTAACCATGGGCTCCACTCGTCGCGCCTCGACTGATTCGATCGGTTGTTGTGCTAAACATTCAAGGGGTCCAACGTGCGGGGCTAGTAGTACACCCGATTTAGCAGGTCAGGTTGATTGACGAAGCTGCTTCGAAGGAGATAACAAGGACTTTCACGAGGTTGGAACGTTCACGAAGTTCGATTCGGTGAGACAAAGAACAGCAACAGCATGACGGCGGACTAGAATTACGCTGCTATGGTAAACACACCCAAATGGGGTAACAGGCATGTGGAGGTACGCGGCCCGACAGCCTTTTGCCAGTTTATCTCTCCTTCCTCGTGACCCATGCTCACGCCCGGTACGTCGGTTGTCCCTGCTACTAACCTTGCGATAAGGCACTTGGATACGATCCGAACTGCGACATGAGTTCGCGCTTAGCGTGCGGGTGGTTGGGGTTCTGCGGGAGAGCGAACTCCGTCGGACAAATTCTCGTCAGGCTATATATCGTCTCAAAAGTCGTCCCCGAATATGCTGACCGCCACCCCAAATGCACAGCCTATACCTTACCCTGGTCTTTCCGCCCTTGGCTAGCGCAGCCGTCTCCCAACCTTATATCTGGAAGAATGTCAAGATAGGCGGTGGAGGTGGTTACGTTCCCGACATCGTTTTCAATCCGACTCAACAAGGACTCGTATATGCACGTACGGACATTGGTGGTACGTACCGCATGAACCCGGATGCGTCGTGGACTCCACTTTTGGATTGGGTTGATAACGAGCACTGGAATTATTGGGGATGTGATGCACTCGCTACCGATCCGGTCGACCCTGCTCGTCTATATCTCGTGAGTGTTATACAGGCCGTTCATCGTATTTTGACTCACGACATATATGGCAGGCCACTGGGATGTACACCAATTCGTATGACCCAAACAACGGGACGATTCTAATTTCCACCGACTACGGATCAACGTGGTCTACGTCGCCTCTGCCGTTCAAGGTGGGAGGAAACATGCCCTCTCGTGGAATGTAAGTTAGTTTTCTCGTCTTGAAACTTTCTACTGAAGAACACACAGGGGCGAGGTACTCCTACATGCCTCCAGCGCGTTCGTACACTCACTGACCGTATACCGCATAGCGTTTGGCTGTAGATCCAAACAGCAATAACGTACTATACTTTGGTGCTCGTAGTGGACACGGGTTATGGAAATCTACTGATTATGGAGCGACGTGGACCAACGTGACCAACTTTCCAAGTGTCGGTAAGTTGAACAGTCACTTCCATGACCCCCGCTGATTCTTGCCAGGTACATACGCACCTGACCCCGGTGACTCTGCTGGATATGAAAGTGACTTGACCGGTATCGCCTTCGTCACGTTCGATAGTACATCCTCGATCGGATGTCCTACCCGTCGTATTTTCGTCGGTGTAGCCAACCAGGGATCCGATAATATATTCATGACCGAGGACGCCGGGAAAACCTGTGAGAGGACAAATGTGATGAACTATAAGAATGCCAACTGAGAACTGATGCAGGGAAAGCAGTTCCTGGCCAAAACAATACATACCTTCCACACAAAGGCGTTCTCTCTCCTGCCGAGAAGGTACTTTATATTTCAGAGTCAAACGGATCTGGTCCCTATGATGGTAATCTCGGTGCGGTCTGGAAATACAACATCACCTCTGGAGTCTGGACGGATATCACACCCGTTTCAGGGAGTTCGCTGACGTTCGGCTTTGGCGGACTTGCAGTGGATTTGCAACGACCGAGAACAATCATGGTGGCAGCACTGAATTCTTGGTGGCCGGATGGCCAAATATTTAGGTCGAATGACAGTGGGGCAACGTGGAGTCCCATTTGGACCTGGACTTCTTCAGGGCTTGCAAAGTGGTACAAGTATAGTGACTCGTTGGCCCCGTGGATTGGTCCAGATTATACGATTACAAACCCAGGTACCCTACAGGTTGGATGGATGATGGAAGGTGAACTTCCAGACTAAGATAACCATGGATGTCTCATCGTAATTTCATGTAGGTCTCAATATCGACCCCTTCGATTCTGACCACTGGTTTTATGGGACTGGAGCGACCATCTACGGAGGTTACGACTTGACCAAATGGGATACGATTCATAACGTTACCATCGAGTCATTGGCAGATGGTGTCGAGGAAACCGCTGTGGCTGGTTTGGTCTCGCCACCGACCGGAGCCCATTTACTTTCGGCTGTCCATGATATTGCAGGTAATGTCTGCCACGCTTGGTCTGCATGGGTCGATTGAAATACATTGATAATTATCCAGGTTTTGTCCACTACAACTTGGATACGCCTCCGAAGGCAGGATATACAAACCCGACTTGGCCGAGTACATCGGATATCGATTTTGCGGGAAACAACGCATCCTACATTGTTCGTGTTGGGACGGAATCTGGTACTACAGTAGCGCAGTGCGCGCTGTCCACAGATGGTGGTGTCACATGGTCAGAAAACTACTGCTTTCCTCCAAGGGTATCTCATTGTATTTAGGACTCCCCATGCCAGAGCGGCTGTGCTCATCGGGGGCTACGTCGCTCTCTCTGCAGATGGCGATACCGTTTTATGGGCCACTTACAATAGCGGTGTTATGGTGTCCACCAAACAAGCCAGTTTTGCGGCTGTAACTAGCCTTCCGTCAAGTGCCATAATCGCTTCTGACAAGAGGAACAACACTGTCTTTTATGCGGCATCTGGGTCGACATTCTACGTGTCTACGAACGGAGGTGTTAACTTCACGCCAACCGGTAAACTCGGCGCGTCCACCGCACCCTTCAAGATTGTTGTAAACCCGAATGAGACTGGCGATGTATGGGTATCTTCAGATAAGGGTCTCTTCCACTCGATCAATCTAGGTGCCTCGTTTACTGCTCTTGGCGGTATTACACAAGCCTGGGGCATCGGCTTGGGTGCACCAGCAATCCCAGGCGGGTACCCTGCTGTGTTCGCGGCAGCAGAGCTGGACGGGATCGTTGGATATTACCGGTCTGACGATTCTGGTTTGTTGTGGGTCCAGATCAACGATGCAGCGCACGGCTTCGCGAGTGCCTCGGCGAACGTAGTTAGCGGCGACCCACGCATCTATGGTCGGTAAGTGATGTATGGTTGTCTGGGACGCGTGGTACGCCTAACTATCACCTCTTGACGACAGCGTTTACATTGGGACCAACGGTCGTGGAATCTGGTACGGCGACATTGCTTGAGAAAATACCCAGCAACTGCTACTGCCAAAGTGCAAGTTTCATATGGAGGCACGCCCCCAAGTTTGCGCGTCGTCCTCTTGTTGTGTTTATGCTGATCATATATTAGGTTCTGACTTCGTTTTAGTATAAGGTTAATTTACTCTTGATCAATGTGCTTGGAGAATTGTGTTTTTCCGTTTACTGTAAAGTATCATTGAGTGGATTCGGGGCAACATTGTGCCTGACGCTTGTCGTTCTTGATGCCATGATGGGGACACGCGTCGTAGAGGTGTAAGAGAGTGCCTTCCTTTTCTTCCTCAAGAAACTGATTCAACCAATCCGGTATATGCACGAGAAGAAACAATGATCTTTATCACCATCAAGATTTTCCCGCCTCCTCGTCAGCTCCGTGGCGATCACGACGGATCCAGTTCAGCGGGTTCAAGGGCGAGTGTTTCGAGCCCTCCGGAGAGTTTGTCTCGGGAATCAACAATGCCGGATGCTGCACATTTTCTGAGGACGAGCTGGGTACTGGGACCCTTGTTGCTTTCTCAACGATGGTAAGAATACCCGGGGGAGCTTCGTATGGGCCGCGTCGAAGCATGGCCCTTGGCTGTGCTGATGGTGGACAGTACTACGCAGGCGCTGGTCAGATGATGGACTAATCGCATGAGTGATACATTGGGCTTACTGATTGAGCGGACTTCCCCTTGATGTATAGATCGGGCGACTTGTCGGACATGGTTGTTACGGATGTTTAAGATACTCTATCCAGTTCGTTAAGAGAGAGATAACAAGGTAGTAAACACGCCATGGGAGAGGACGGTTTCTGAGAGGCTTCCGGGTAGAACGGCGTTATTCGGGAGACGTAAATAATGAGATATAATCCAATTTTCCTCAGATTTCCTCACTATAGAGTGGTTGTCGAGCAGAAAAAATGTGCTAAAATGGATTATATTCCATTATCATGCTTCTCCTGTTTCAGTGATGATA
This sequence comes from Xanthoconium purpureum, assembly GCA_038090075.1. Classification (NCBI taxonomy): domain Eukaryota; kingdom Fungi; phylum Basidiomycota; class Agaricomycetes; order Boletales; family Boletaceae; genus Xanthoconium; species Xanthoconium purpureum. The sequence continues at coordinate 948 of JBBPMA010000943.1, read as the reverse complement.
AGAGTAACGTCTCCGTCATCAGTTGCTTCACAGTTCATATCAATTATCCCTCATGACAAACTTGCAGATCTCCTTGTGGATTACGAAGAGTATCCAGAGGAAATGTACACTTTGATGGCACTGACAGTGTCCTCTTCTATACCATGCAAGACAGTCTCTTGGAATTGGTGGATTTCCGAAAGGAAGATAAGTACTACTTACGGCCAGATTGATGATGTATCCCATGATGCAAGTGATGTTGTTGGGGCTGAGATAACTGTCAGGACCACATCATTCTCGCCGAGGTGCTTTGAGCATATGTTGCTTGATAAATATCAGATACCCACTTCGCCGCTTCTGCAACCGCACCAATTACAGCGATGGGAGTCATCCGGAGCATCATCATGCACGGTGTGCCACGTAATGGGACAGTCATTTGGTAGGAAGGAACCAACAGTCCATTGGGTCTGTCGTTGACATCTGATAGGATGTGGTGATACTGCTTCAACTTGGTGGTCCAGGTCAAGTGGAAGCTATCATAAGATGGTACCTCAATTGAGTGAAGATCTGGAAAGTAAGCTGCAGAGTGCCAATCAAGCTGATCTTCTGGAAGACACTTTCTGATGCCAAGATGGCCTAGATCATGCTGTCACGAGCAATTCTCAAGCTCAGGAAGGTCAAGTGATGGAATGGTCGTGTCATAAGTACCTTGTGTGCACTGGCCACATTGGCAGCAATTGAGGGGATCCGAGTTATATCCTGAGGTGCAAAAGAGATATTTATATGGAGTTGTTATGGGCAAGATACATCCCCATACATCAGCACCCAACAATGACCGAGGAAGCCTTTGATGTGCTCATCATTAGGGGTGGATTCAGCAGTGTTTATCAACTCATACATCTACACAAGCTAGGCCTCAAATGCAAGCTTGTTGAGACCGGATCAGATTAGGTGGAACCTGGTACTGGA